>CM077154.1:160043174-160148174 GCA_039583875.1 Platanthera guangdongensis
AATCTTCTTCCTATGTTCTGTGATAACAAGGTCGTTATATACATATCCAAAAATCTGGTCTTCCATGAGAGAACAAAGCATATAGAGGTTGACTGGCACTTCATTCGGGAGGAGATTTTGAAGAAACAGATTTGTACTCCTTTTGTCACCTCTGACAAAGAATTGGGGGATATCTTCACAAAACCGGTCTCTACTTCCTTCTTCCACATTTGTGACAAGCTGAGCATGATTGATATCTATGCTCCAGCTTGAGGGGGAGTGTTGAAGTATTAGACCGGGCGGCCTTGCGGTCTTGTCTGGCAGTTTGTTGACTGCGCGGTCTAGCGGTTCCTTCCCAGCAGATTCATATTCAGACTGTTGCTGTTTGTAGTCCGAGCGGTCTGACGGTCTCACTCAGAAGCCTAGAGACCGGGCGGTCTATCGGTCTCCTATTGCGGCATGTTCTTATCCTGCTGGAGTTGCCGAGCGGTTAACTCATCTGTCTAACCGCGCGGCATGTGCGGTCTCTTTAATTTCTAGCCGCTCAGCTCTGTGCATATTTAGTCCTACATTGTTTGTTTGTACTCTCTCATATCTCCTTCATTCTATAAAAAGGAGGTCATACCTTTGTAAATGATACCTTTTTTGGATATTAAAATTTTAATTATTCAAGTTTCTGTCCGTTTGTTAGTTGCGTGTTCGCTACTTTTTACATTCACGAACCCAGGAGGGAATTTCATGTATACCACTTTATCAAGCTCACCATAGAAAAATACATTCTTAACATCCAGTTGTTGAAGATCCTAGTCCAGGCAAGTTGCGCATGAGAACAAAACCCGAAAAGATTCCATCTTAGTCACAGGAGCGAAAGTCTCCTGGTAGTCAACTCCCTGAGTCTGGGTGTATCGTGGGCAACCAGTCGTGCCTTGTACCGTTCAACCTTACCCTCTTGGTTTTGTTTGATCGAAAACACTCATCTCGAGCATATAACTTTCTTGTCAGGAGGAAGGGGGAGTCATCCCAGGTATGCTTCTTATCCAATGCAGACATTTCCTCTTTCATAGCATGTGTCCATGTTGGGATACCCAAAGATTCCTGTCATGTCTTAGGAATAACAACCGAGTAAAGTGAAGAGACAAAGGCCTGATGGGCCGGCGTAAGATGGTGGTAAGCCACATGATTAGAAATAAGGTATTTTGTACATGCAGTCTTACCTTTCAGCAATGCAAGAGGAACATACATATCAGCATCATCTAAATCTAAGGCAGAACTGGGGACTAGTTGAGGTGGAACTTTAGAAGTTTGTATACCTGAGGAACGTCGGTGGTATACGTGAGGAAAAGGATATATCGGAGTATAGGGAAGAGGAACGGGGATAGGAAGACCCGGTTTTTGTGAAGGAGGAAGTTGTGGTGGTTGAGGAGGAAGAAGAGGAAGCGGAAGGAACACCCGAGCATGCTTCTACGTCGGTGGTATATGTGAGGAAAAGGATATCATCACAACTCTCCCCCTACGAAGAGAGTGAGTCGATGGACAAGGAACACCCGAGGGTCCAGTTTGTCTCGATGAGGCAAATGGATATGCAGAAAACATACACATCCAAAGACACGAGATGGCAGATGGAAAAAGTAAACGACAGTTATGGTAGAGAGTCGAGCTAGGGGAGTAGCATAGTCAATAACACGTGAGGGAAGTCGGTTGTTAAGGAGGGCAGCGGTAAGGGCAGAATCATCCCAATAAGATTTGGGAAGGTACATTGTGATGCGGGGACAGGAGTCCACCTGCCCCACCACCTTGGCATCAGCACCAAGGGGCCCACCTGGAGTCAGCACCAGGCAGCTTTATCAGGGCCGCGGGCCATACACCCCAACCCATCTCCGGTCCCACCACAGGAAATCCGAAAGGTTGTTGAGGCCAGGGCTAGATCCCCCGACCTCCTTGATAAAGAGCTCTTCGGCGAGCTTCTATCACCAACTGATCCGCGGATCAGTTGGTGATAGAAGCTCGCCGAAGAGCTCTTTATCAAGGAGGTCGGGGGATCTAGCCCTGGCCTCAACAACCTTTCGGATTTCCTGTGGTGGGACCGGAGATGGGTTGGGCTGTATGACCCGCGGGCCTGATAAAGCTGCCTGGTGCTGATGCCAAGGTGGCGGGGCAGGTGCACTTTTATGATGCGGGGACAGTAGTCCACCTGCCCCGCCACCTTGGCATCAGCACCAAGGGGCCCACCTGGAGTCAGCACCAGGCAGCTTTATCAGGCCCGCGGATCAGTTGGTGATAGAAGCTCGCCGAAGAGCTCTTTATCAAGGAGGTCGGGGGATCTAGCCCTGGCCTCAACAACCTTTCTGATTTCCTGTGGTGGGACCGGAGATGGGTTGGGGTGTATGGCCCGCGGGCCTGATAAAGCTGTCTGGTGCTGACTCCAGGTGGGCCCCTTGGTGCTGATGCCAAGGTGGCGGGGCAGGTGGACTCCTGTCCCCGCATCATAAAAGTGCACTTTTTGATGCAGTGACCCAGAGCCGACCCGCTCTGTCGACCAGGCCTCGCACCTGGCCTAGCCAGAGGCCCACGTCTGGCGGCCCACTGCCGGGCCCACCATGGCGTCACACCATGTCGTCCCTTTTATCAGGCCCGCGGGCCGTACACCTCAACCCATCTCCGGGCCCAACCACAGGCGCACGGTAGGTTGTTGAGGCCAGGTTTCGAACCCCTGACCTCCTTGATAAAGAGCTTTCAGGCAAGCTCTCATCAACCAACTGATCCGCGGATCAGTTGGTTGATGAGAGCTTGCCTGAAAGCTCTTTATCAAGGAGGTCAGGGGTTCGAAACCTGGCCTCAACAACCTACCGTGCGCCTGTGGTTGGGCCCGGAGATGGGTTGAGGTGTACGGCCCGCGGGCCTGATAAAAGGGACGACATGGTGTGACGCCATGGTGGGCCCGGCAGTGGGCCGCCAGACGTGGGCCTCTGGCTAGGCCAGGTGCGAGGCCTGGTCGACAGAGCGGGTCGGCTCTGGGTCACTGCATCACATTGTAGCAAGAAGACAACGAGCAACATCCACAAGATGCCAGTTTTTTCGTTCGGCAACCCTATTTTGGGTAGATGTTTGGACATACGTAGTCTGATGGATGATACCATGACCGACAAGATATGAGCCAAACGCTCCACGATCGTCATACCCCCCCCCCCCCCATTATCACTTTGAAGGATACGAATAGAGCCATTAAATTGAGTCTCCACCATTTTATGAAAAGTCTGAAAACAAGAGAAAACTTCACTCTTTTGTTAACAAATATACTTAAGTTGTGCGAGAAAACAATCAATAAAAGTGACAAACCAACAAAAACCAGATAATGATAAAATGAGAGGCGACCCCCAAACATCAGAATGAACAACAACAACAAACAGGGTGGTACTGAGTGAAGATAAATGCAATGAATTATGTCTCACATGTTTAGACATATCACATACATCACATACAAAAGTTTGTAAAAACGATAAAAAACGGGAAATAATTTCTGAAGATAGGTAGGAGACGAATGTCCAAGGCGCAGGTACCAGAGGCGAACATCATCAGCGGTAATAATAGAGCAGGAGAAACCTGAGAAGGAGGCTGAAGATCCAAGTAATACAGACCACCGCGATTCCAACCATTGTCAACGTTCCACTTCGTACCCAGTTCCTGAACAACACAGGTATCAGGAAAAAATGTTACAGAGCAGTTAAGGGATCTAGTAATATTGCAGATGGAAAATAAATTGCGTGGAAAAGAAGGAACATGAACAGATGGAAGTGAAATAGTCGAACATGAAATATGACCTTTGCCAGCAATGGGAGACAAAATGTCATTAGCAGAAATGACTTTGTCCTTATAAGACAAAGGAGTATAAAAGAAAAACCTAAAGAGGAGCCGGTCATGTGCTGGGTGGCACCAGAATCAATCACCCAGTCAGAAGACGATGCAGTGGCCGCATGAGCACCCGGCATAGCAATGCAAGCAAGATAAGGAGCACCCGGGTACAGATCAAATTGAGAGTGGAGCAGGGGGCAAAAAGCATCCAATTCATGAGCAGTGAGCTGCCCATAAACAACACTGGATGTCTCGTGTAGATATTGTAAAGCAGCATTATGAGGCTTGGGGCTGCCCTAGTGATGGCTCTCATGCCCTGGTCCCCGGCCACATCCACGGCCACGAGAGGCAAGATGTGGTTGGATTTTGTAGCACACCTCCCGAGTGTGACCTTTGCGACTGCAATAATCACAAGTAGGGGCAGACAAGCTAAGATTGAGAGCATGACCACAACCAACACTAGTCAGAGCAGAGCGATCGGGAGGAGAACTAACATTGAGGGACTTCCGACGATCTTCATCACGAAGGACCATGCTGAATGGCTCCCGAAGAGACGGGACAGGCGAACGGTGAAGGATGTCTCCGTACAATATTGAACTCCATGTTCAGTCCCATCAAAAAGACATGAGACGAAAGCAGTCCTCACATTGTTGTAACTGAACAGCATCCGCAGTGCATGCTGGAGTGAAATGCGCAAAATAGTCCAATTCTTGATACAGACGCTCGAAGTCTGAAAAAAGGATGACACCGTTTTAGAGCCTTGGCACAGTTCTAAAATGCGGCGAGTAAGTTCATAAACCTGTGTAGAACTGGCAATTTGTGAGTATGTCTCACGGGCGCTGGTCCAGATCTCGAATGTGGAGTCCATCAGCATGTAACACTGATAAACCTTCAGAGACATCAAGTGAAGAAGTCAGAAAACAACAAAAATTTTCGGAGTCCCGCCGCTTCCAGGAGGAATCAGTCTTGGGGGCTCCTAACTGTTCCATCAATATAACCAAACATTTGATGTCTGTGAATGACATGTTGAGCAGCCCTTGACCATTTGAGATAGTTTGTGTCATCTAATGATACCGTGGTAATCTTCAAGGAGTCGAAGTGATCATGAGACCGCTGATGTTCACTCATCTGAGGCTGAATCACACCCGGTGACGAGGCTGAAGAGACTCATAACGACCGACACAAAAGATCAGCAAGCAAGTAGAGAGACAACCCGGGGAAGCAAGAAAACAGGGATCAAGAACATGGCAGCAACACGAAACATGTTTGAGGCACACAGTAGCAGAAAGAATGAGCGGCAACCAATGGAATAAGGCAGAGCCATTAGAATCTGGCGGAGATACTGGATTGAGCGGCAACAGGAGGAGCCAATGGAAACTGGCGGAGCTACTGGATCGAGCGGCAACATGAGGGAGTGCACGAGAATCAGGTGTCGGCGTTAACAGCTGTAGCAGAGAATGTCGTAGCAGAGAAGAGAGTCGGCGGCATCAGTAGAGGACGGCGGCGTCGACCCCTTCAGCAGGCGATGGCGGGTTCCAAACCGCCTGGAGCCGCATCGAAAGAACGGAAAGCGCGAGCAAAACCGCCATCAAGAGCAGTGAGGCGAACGAAGAGAGGAGCAGAACGAGGAGACGCGGGAGGGATGGATTATGACTAGGGGGTTTTTTCGAGCTTCGATACCAAGTTGAAACTTTGAAATGATTCACTCACATGAAAATGTCTTACATAATAAATACTAAAGTAAGAAAAACACCCAAAAAACCAAACTACCTCCAGTTGGGGAATAACAAGAAATGATGCGACTTGTAAATAATAATAAGTATCTCTTAATTAAAATTTCATATTTTATTTTATCCTGCGGTCCAACGAAAAATTAAATAATAACTTAATGGTTAAAATTACACTTTGATTCAACCTTTGATATATTGATTTAAATGTTAGAAATAACTGAAGTTCAAGTAAAAATTTCATATTTTATTTTATCCCGTGGTCCAGTGATAAAAGGTGAGGTTTGAGTATGCAGTGTGCATTTACACGGCACACCAACTAAGTTGATAATAAACAAATCCATTAAAATATCTGACCTGTAATCTCTTGAATACGATTGTGTAGCAAGTTGCGTAGCAAAAAAAGTTGTTTGGCCTTCAAAAGTGGTTGTTCTGGATATGATAGCTGAACTCCAAACCTGATTAAAAAATAAATGATAAACTTGGAGAATTTTAGAATATCAATTGTGTTGACAAAAAAATTATGATGGTCATGCTCCCCAAAAAGGGCCATCAAATTAATCTGAGACTTTAATTTTAATCTGCCTCATGAAATGAGTGATGTTTTAGTTTATAGAGATACCATGAAATCTATATATACATATAGGGTTATTTACCAAGACCTCCCCCTCTAACTTTCGAAATTACAAGAACCTTCTGATGGAGATCAACGTCGACATGGGCCCACGCACGTGTATTCCCGCCGAAAGCGGGCGTGATTTTATGATCCTGCACTTTGAGGGCCCTTCCGGACAATCCGAGCCCGCGGATGTGTCCGGAAGGTCGACGCGAGTATTTTTCGTATTTCGTTTTCTTTTATTCGGACATGTATTGACATTACTTGGGCACCCCGAAGATTGGGCGATCTGAGCCATCGATTCCGGATGCCCTAGCTTCTTTTTCTATTTATAGGAGCCAAGAGGAAAGGTTTGGCACCGAGTGATTGAGTGACTCTTCAACCGGTCGGTTGGTGCGACGCCAACACCCCCCAGGTGCGACGCCTAGGGTTCCCGCTGCCATTCGTCCCCTTCCTCGCCTCCGACAGTGCGCCTCCGACCTTCCAGCCGCCCGTCGGGTGCTACCCAGCCCCTCCGCCATCTCGTCAAGCTTCCCCCAGTCCGCCAGCAGCCCGCCGTCCAGCCCCCAGCCCGCCAGCAACCCGCCGTCCAATCCCCCAGTCCTCCAGCAGCCCGCCGTCCGGCTTCCCTCCGTCCAGCAGCCTCGCCGCCCAACTCCCAGCCCCCCTGCAGCCTCGACAACCACCTTCCAGGCCCCCCTGCTCCCGACAGCCATCCGCCAACCCTCTGTCACTTCCGACGGCCGTCCTCCAGTCTTGCCTTTTCCGTCAGACCACTTCCAGCCCGGTCTCCGCCCAAATCAGCCCCTTCCTAGTTCCCCGCAGCCCGCGAGTCCGCCGCATTTCCCCACGGTTGGCCTCCACCGACCCGGATCCATTCCTCTCAATATTCGGTGCCCTCCTTCGTCTGATTGGCGCCACGTAAGGCTGTAAGTTGTATTTTGGATTTGAGTTTCAGCATTGTTTACTTTGCTTAGATTTCTGTGTTACGTTTATCAATTGAGTGGTTCTTGGATTACTTAATTTTGTGCTAACTTGCAGGGCTAATCCGCTTTAATTTAAATCTTTGCGCTCCCGATTCGTAACCACGCCTAGGTGCTTTTCCCTTTGCCACTACCCCTTGGTGGATCTCTGCATGGGCTTAAAGTTATTTATTTAATCTACGCTAATAACCGTTTGGACTTTGTGAAGCTCGTGCTGTGTTGGGTCGTCCACATCATAAAACCCCGTAGTGTGTCTAGTTTTCCCACGACCCCAGCCTGCCCCTACATCAGATTGGTATCAAAGCGCCAGGTTCGAGAGCGTCGTAGGTTACGTAGTGGTAGGCCATTTAGACAAAACATGTCTGATCCGAACCTCACTGATGAGCGGGCCGGCAACTCCAATTCCAATTCGGAATTGTCCCCCGCTGAATTCCAACGCACGATTTTAGAGCGCTTTGATCAATTGGGCGCTCGCATCAATGAACTTCGTGCGCGCCAGGATGCATACGAAGGCCGAGGCGACCACAACGCCCCCCGACGGTATCCAGATCCCCCTGATTATGATCATGATGCCCCACGGAACCCTGAGCGGCCCCGATACGACTATGCCCGTCGTGACCGCTTTGACGGCTATCCCGAACATCGGGAAGGGGTACCACTTAGGGAGGATGACATCCTCCGTCGTATCCGTATCGATGTTCCTACATTCGACGGTCATCAAGACCGCGGAGCATTTAGTGACTGGCTCCGGGAGAGGGAGCACTACTTTGACTGGTACGACATGAGTGATGAACGCAAGGTGCGATTCGCACGTATGAAGTTAGTGGGATCTGCGATGAACTATTGGACTAGCGTAGAGCGAGCCTTAGAGCGGGACGGCTATCGACCCATTATTAGATGGGAAGATATGACGAGGCGCTTGAAGGAGAAATACCTCCCCGCGTCATATCGTGATCGATTGTTAGACCAGGTCTATGCACTTCGACAGGGCACGATGTCAGTAGCCGAATATATGACCAAGTTTGACGACCTGGTGGTGAGGAGTGACCTTCGAGAGGAGAGCAGTGCCGCGGCTTCCCGGTTTCGGTACGGCCTACGGCCGGAGATTAGGAGGGAACTAATTCCCCACCGACGGGAAACAGTCGAGCAGATTTATGAGTTGGCCCTGGAGTACAAGCTCTACCTCCGGACTACCGGGACCCGCCAGCAGGCTCCTAGGACTGATGGCCCCACATTCAGGAGGTCCACCCCTCCTCATCCCCAGGCCTCCGGTCCCCCCCCCCCCACATCCCTGAGGATGTGAAAGGGAAGGCTGTTATGACCGGGCCTCCTAGGCCAAGTGGTCCTCAGTGCTATAGATGCTCTAGACGAGGTCATTATGCCGCACAGTGTCCTATGGAGGAAGACGAAAGTATAGACCCGGTGAGAGAGACTGAGGGCGATATAATAGCAACTGTGGAGGAAGACTGGGAGAGTGACGCAGAGAGATCTTTAGAGCTAGGAGTTATACGCCGCCTCCTGCATACTCCACGTTCGGAGGATGATTGGCGACGTACCACCATCTTCTATACTTATTTCCAGAGCGCGGGCGGCCCCTGCAAGCTTGCTATCGATGGGGGGAGCTGCGTGAATATTGTCGCCATGAAGGCGCTGGAGCGGATGCAGATCACCCCCGAGCCGCACCCCCAACCCTATCGTGTCCTCTGGGTGGACAAGTCTGCTATCCAGGTTACCCAGCGGTGTTTAGTGCCCTTGCGACTCGCGTCCTTTGAGGACAAGGTCTGGTGTGACGTTATCCCGATGGACGTAGCCCATGTCCTCTTAGGTCGACCCTGGCTGTTTGATCGCGACGTGACGTGCTTCGGGCGATCGAACACATGCGTATTTTATGATCGGGGCCGGAAGATCACCTTGACCCCAACCCAGCCCAAGGATTCATCCAAGGGCAAGGTTGACTCGCCCGTCGGTGTTGGGTCCTCCAGGCCCCTGCACCTTCTGAGGATGCATGACTTCATGAGAGAGGGCTTAGACTCGGGGATCGTATTTGTTGTAGCGGCTACCTTGGCCCCGGACACTCCTAGTGGGAGTGTCGTTCCTACTGATCCTGATTTACAGCCACTATTGAGAGACTTTACGGACATTACGCCCGAAGAGCTCCCCGACGAGCTACCCCCTCTGAGGGATATCCAGCACGCGATCGACCTTGTGCCGGGGGCATCTTTGCCCAATCTCCCACACTACCGTATGAGCCCAACCGAGCATACCGAGCTAAAACGGCAGGTTGATGATTTACTTAGGAAGGGATTCGTACGCGAGAGCTTGAGTCCGTGCGCGGTCCCAGCCCTTCTCACCCCGAAGAAGGACGGGAGCTGGCGCATGTGCGTTGACAGTAGAGCCATCAATAAGATCACAGTGAAGTACCGTTTTCCGATTCCCCGCCTTGACGACTTACTTGACGCTATGGTTGGAGCCCGTATTTTCACGAAGATCGACCTTAGGAGCGGATATCACCAGATTAGGGTCTGTGAGGGGGATGAATGGAAGACGGCCTTCAAGACAAAGGATGGCCTATTTGAGTGGTTGGTGATGCCTTTCGGATTGTCGAATGCCCCTAGCACGTTCATGCGGGTGATGACGCAGATCTTGCGGCCCTACATGGGCAAGTTCCTAGTTGTGTACTTCGACGATATTCTTATCTATAGCCAGGAGCGCACTGACCACCTACACCACGTCTGATTGGTGTTCGATACCCTCAGGAAGGAGCATTTATTTATCAATATGAAGAAGTGTGATTTTCTGGCTGAATCGGTTCACTTTCTTGGCTATATTATCTCGGCGTCGGGCATCTCCGTGGACCCCGACAAGGTGAGAGCGATCCGCGAGTGGCTTGTCCCCACGACCATCCACGAGGCCAGGAGTTTCCATGGACTTGCCACCTTCTACAAGAGGTTTGTCCGAGGTTTTAGCGCACTTATGGCCCCCTTTACGAGTTGCCTTCGTAAGGGAGACTTCGTGTGGACCACGGCCGCCACTAAGGCCTTCGAGGAGATCAAGTATCGTTTAGCCTCCGCCCCTGTCCTTAGATTGCCAGATTCTAGCCTAGCCTTCGAGGTAGCGTGTGACGCTTCAGGCCTAGGGATCGGTGGAGTACTTAGCCAGGAGGGCCATCCCATTGCATATTTCAGCGAGAAGCTGAACGAGGCCCGCCAGCGGTATTCCACGTATGACCGTGAATTTTATGCGATCGTCCAGACCTTGCGGTATTGGCGGCACTATCTCCTGCACAAGGAGTTTGTGTGGTACTCTGATCATCAGGCTTTACGATATCTTGAGTCCCAGTCAAAGCTTAGTCATAGGCACGCCAAGTGGGTAGAGTTTCTGCAGAGCTATCACTACGTTATTAAACACCGCGCGGGTGTTGAAAACAAGCCGGCTGATGCCCTGAGTCGCCGGATTAGCCTCCTGCAGGCGATGAGCACACATGTCACTGGTTTTGAGCGTCTCGTTGTTGAGTATGCCGAATGTTCGGATTTTGGAAATATCTATAGGTCCCTCATCCGGAATCATCCAGACACTATTGATGGGTTTACGGTTTCCGAGGGATACCTGTTCTTCGGCGCCCGACTCTGCATTCCCTCCACTTCTCTCCGTGACTTCTTGATCTGGGAGATGCATGCGGGAGGCACCGCCGGACACTTCGGGCGAGACAAGACTATCGCCTTGGTTGAGGATCGTTTCTATTGGCCCTCGCTGAAAGGGGACGTCGCGCGTGTGATTAGGCATTGTAGGACGTGCCAGACGGCGAAAGGATCTCGCCAACCCGGCGGCCTGTATTCCCCGTTGTCGATCCCTCACAAACCCTGGGTTGACATCAGCATGGACTTTGTTCTTGGGTTGCCCCGCACGCCCAAGAAACATGACTCCATTTATGTTGTCGTGGATCGCTTTTCGAAGATGGCCCACTTCATCCCATGTCGCAAGACGGCCGATGCCTCCTTGGTGGCCGCCCTATTCTTTAGAGAGGTCTTCAGGTATCACGGATTACCTTCCTCTATAGTGTCTGATCGTGACGTCCGGTTCATGAGCTATTTCTGGAAGACACTATGGATGAAGACGGGCACCACCCTCAAGTTCTCCACCGCCTACCACCCACAGACGGATGGACAGACTAAGGTGGTCAATAGGAGTTTGGGCTCCCTCTTACGCTGCCTTGTCGGTGAGCATATGTGTACTTGGGACTCGGTGTTGCCCCTAGCAGAGTTCGCGTATAATAGCTCGGTGAATAGGACTACTGGCCTTAGCTCATTCCACATCCTGTTAGGGTACGAACCCAGGAAGCTGGTTGATTTAATTCCCCTCCCACTTGAGTCCCGCACTAGTGAGTCGGCTGAGTCCTTTATCCAGCACATGCATGAGCTTCACGAATCCATCCGGAAAAAAATCGCAACAAGTAATGATAATTATAAAGCCTATGCGGATGTCCACGGGAGGGAAAGGAGTTTTGAGATTGGCATACAGGTTTTGGTTCGTCTTCGCGCGGAGAGGTTCCCCTCTGGAACTGCAAAGAAACTAAATGCTAGGCGGATGGGCCCTTATACGGTGGTACAAAAGATAGGACCAAATGCTTATGAGATTGATATTCCAAGGCACATGGGGATCAACAGAGTATTCAATGTAGAAGACTTGACTCCATACTACGAGGAGCAAACTTATGTGGATCCTTTCGAACCCCTCCCCGCGGAGCCACCCTTCGAGCCACCACTTTCCCCGTTGTCGCCTTCACTCCCTCAGTCCTTGCCCACAGCGTCACCGCCTGGGGATCTCGCACCACCATCGGTTGTTCCACCGGAGAGTTCATTAGAGAGTGAGCCACTGCCCGCAGAGACTACTACGGGCCTGGAGGCCATTGAGGGCATCCTAGCCCATGATTACATGACAGCAGCAGACCCGAACACCTTGCGCTACCTGGTCCACTGGAGGGACCGCCCCAGCTTTGATGACACTTGGATCGCCCCTGCAGAGCTTGAGAGACTTGCCCCCGGGCTACGCCAGGAGTATGATCGTCTCCATTCCTCGGAGATGAATGCTACTAAGCCGGGGGGAGTTGATGGAGATCAACGTCGACATTGGCCCACGCACGTGTATTCCCGCCGAAAGCGGGTGTGATTTTATGATCCTGCACTTTGAGGGCCCTTCCGGACGATTCGAGCCCGCGGATGTGTCCGGAAGGTCGACGCGAGTATTTTTCGTATTTCGTTTTCTTTTATTCGGACATGTATTGACATTACTTGGGCACCCGGAAGATTGGGCGATCTGAGCCATCGATTCCGGATGCCCTAGCTTCTTTTTCTATTTATAGGAGCCAAGAGGAAAGGTTTGGCACCGAGTGATTAAGTGACTCTTCAACCGGTCGGTTGGTGCGACGCCAATACCCCCCAGGTGCGACGCCTAGGGTTCCCGCTGCCGTTCGTCCCCTTCCTCGCCTCCGACAGTGCGCCTCCGACCTTCCAGCCGCCCGTCGGGTGCTACCCAGCCCCTCCGCCATCCCGTCAAGCTTCCCCCAGTCCGCCAGCAGCCCGCCGTCCAGCCCCCAGCCCGCCAGCAACCCGCCGTCCAATCCCCCAGTCCTCCAGCAGCCCGCCGTCCGGCTTCCCTCCGTCCAGCAGCCTCGCCGCCCAACTCCCAGCCCCCCTGCAGCCTCGACAACCATCTTCCAGGCCCCCCTGCTCCCGACAGCCATCCGCCAACCCTCCGTCACTTCCGACGGCCGTCCTCCAGTCTTGCCTTTTCCGTCAGACCACTTCCAGCCCGGTCTCCGCCCAAATCAGCCCCTTCCTAGTTCCCCGCAGCCCGCGAGTCCGCCGCATTTCCCCACGGTTGGCCTCCACCGACCCGGATCCATTCCTCTCAATATTCGGTGCCCTCCTTCGTCCGATTGGCGCCACGTAAGACTGTAAGTTGTATTTTGGATTTGAGTTTCAGCATGGTTTATTTTGCTTAGATTTCTGTGTTACGTTTATCAATTGAGTGGTGCTTGGATTACTTAATTTTGTGCTAACTTGCAGGGCTAATCCGCTTTAATTTAAATCTTTGCGCTCCTGATTCGTAACCACGCCTAGGTGTTTTTCCCTTTGCCACTACCCCTTGGTGGATCTCTGCATGGGCTTAAAGTTATTTATTTAATCTACGCTAATAACCGTTTGGACTTTGTGAAGCTCGTGCTGTGTTGGGTCGTCCACATCATAAAACCCCGTAGTGTGTCTAGTTTTCCCACGATCCCAGCCTGCCCCTACATCACCTCCCCTCAATGTTTACATTTCATAACATCCATGCACAAAAGTGTCCCCTTGGAGTAAATCTTTAGGCGGTCTTTTTGTTCATGGATGTTATGAAATGTAAACATTGAGGGGGAGGACGGGGTAATTGTAATTTTGAAAGTTAGAGAGATGCAAGAAGTAATTACGCAAACTTCGATGGGAGGACCCGATAAATAACCCTATATATATACACACACACTTTTTTAAAGATACTAGAGACAATGCACAAGGTTCCCCGTGACAAACAATAATCTACGGCCGTCACTTGAGTAATGGTCAGGTATTGTCGCAGTCACACACTGTGAACGGGAAATTGTGCATGACGTAAAGTGATAGTTGCATACTGTCATAGTCATACACTGTGTGCAAGGGAGTTGTGCATGGCTGTGAATTAATATGAAAAAAAAAACAACTTAAGCACTCTTTTTTCCTGACAGGATAGAGGTATGGGCGGATGTTTTTGAAATTATAGTTCATGCACAATTTTAAAAAAAATCTTATAGAGAAAAAAATAAAACATTCAATATCCTTTCGGAACACAATGCTATTGATGAAGTAAATGTATTTTAATGAGTGGTAAAAAAAATATCATTGAAATTTACTGATTTTAAGGAACCTAAAGTCAAACTAAGAATGTAGTGAGCAAAGGGTAATAATAAGAGATTAAGATCTAGAGATTTTTATAAGTTAGAGATGGAGTAAAAGTGAAAGTAACACGATCTTAATTAAAGATAAAGACATAAAGGTAGAATGAAAAAGGCTACTTTGAGAAGTTCTTTAATAAAATTTGAAGGAAAAAGAATTTTGGAAGACCATAACAATTAGAACAATGAAATACATAATAGTTTGATAAATGACAAAAATAATTCGAAGAAGATACATAAATGTAAAGTTTAAGTTCCCATGAGATATTTATTAAAATTTTGAGAGTTTGACAAAAACAATATAGTTATTTGGTTGATAAATCCTTTAATAGAGTTTTCAAGGGCAAAAGAATGTCAAATGATTAGAAAAGAAATATTATGAGGGTAATAATGAACAAAGATGTTTAAAATTGTATTGGCTACAGAGGAATCACCACTATGAGAGAAACAATGAAGCTACGAGAAAATGTTATGGCAATAGGCTTACAAAAATTATGATTCATATAACCGATTTATCTTCATACTAGGAAGTTTACAACAAAATCAAACTTTATGTTAAAATAGTAAATGAAATAGAATAGAGAGAAAACAAAGATCTTCATTGACTTGAACTTGAAAGGGAAAAAACTTGAGTACCAAAAAGTTTTATTTACACGGGTTAAGGAAGAAAGAAATGTGTCCAAGGTATATTGAAGCTTAAAGATATGTACAATGAAACAATAAATAAAATGGTATGTATTCTGACCTGTCAAGAATTTTCAAGTATAGTAGGTGTTAGACTATGATTTTATTTTTGCTGGTTTGCTTGTATTTTGTCACTCCCATATATAAGGGAGTGTTCCTTATTTAATTAATTCAATTTCATTTCCTTCGTTCAACATGGTATCAGAGGGAGTAAAACCCTAATCGCGTGCCCGCCGCCGAAGTCAATCCCGCGACCCCTTTTGCGTCGCGTCTTCCGTCCGGGCCCTCCAGTTCACCGCCACTCTCTGCCTCCAACCCGCCTCCAGTCTGTCCCTCTCCCTCCATCCCGCCTCTCTCCCTCTCCGCCCCAACCTGTCTCTCTCCCGCTTGCAGCTCGCTTTTCTGCTCAGTTCCAGACGCCAGATCCCGTGAGGGAATGTGCTTGTGAGGCCGATTTCGAGACTTCTGGCGTCTCCTTCTGTATAAGGAGATGACGTCCTTTGTTCCCTTTCTCAACTTCCTGCCAGGATCATTTGTGTACTTATCTTTCTATGAGAAGTTTTTAGGGTTGTTTCCCCTATCTTCCCGCGGTTTCTACCCTCGGGTTGATATGGAAGGGAGTGTTGAATCCCCAAATATGTCCTCCAATGTGTGTGTTGAATCCTAACAAATGTTGGCATTGGTCTCCAACCGCGCTCTCCTTGAACACGAAACTCCTCAAATTACCACCATGAAGCTCGATGACACCAATTAACTTCTGTGGGCTCAGCCCATCACTCTTGCTCTCAAAAGACATTGTATTTTGGCTATATTTCCGACACTACAGCAGCTCCCGCTCCCACCTCTTCAATGGGAGTCTGAAAACTCCATGGTGATGTTGTGGCTTCTCAATTCTATGCAAGAGAGCATTGCTCGAAACTATTTGCTTCTGGACAAAGCCGTCGATATTTGGAAACGAGCTGAGATTACTTACTCCTGTCGGGGGAATGCCGCTCAGGTCTTTCAACTTCGTCAGCGGATTTTCCTTTTGCGGCAAGGCGATCGTCCTCCTTCCTCCTACTACCTGGAATTTGGTCTAGCAAAGAACGCAATCGGATCTTTGAGTTTCTCCATGTGCTGCACCGAGACTTTGATCAAATTAGTGTTCAGATTCTTGAGCGGTCTCCTCTTTTGCCCCTACCAAAAGTGCACAGTCTTGTTCAGTAAGAATTCGATCGTCGCAGACTTTACATACCAACTCTATCTCTGATGGCTCTGCTCTTGCAGATCATGTTCGCCCCAATGGGCATCCTTCTCGTGACCTACCACCTAAACCTGGGGAGAAGTATCATCTTCTCTGTGATTATTGCGGGACCCGACACACTAGGGACACATGTTTTAAGCTCCACGGCTTTCCTCCGCTCAGAGGGGTCCTGCTACTCGTGGTGGTCGTGGCTATGGTCACTCTCTGGGCCGTCATCCGCAGTCTCGCTCTGCTCATCTCCTGATGCTTCTGCTGATATGTTCTCTCCAGCAGTCCCTCCTGCTCTCTATTCGGATGAATTTCTTGCCTTTCGTCGTCTGATGCATGGTCATCCCTCAGAGAGTTCCGCTTCATCCTCCTCATATGTCCAACAGGGGCCCCCGGGTGCTCATTCTGCCACCAGTCGCACCCCAACCCAGTGGATCATTGACAGAGGAGAGACAGATCATATGACTGGCTCTGCTTCAGGTTTTGTATCCTACTCTCTGTTCTCGAGTCGTCACAAAGTGAGTGTTGATGAAGGTTCTTTTTCCTTTATTGCTGGCAAAGGAACCATTCTCTGCTCTTCCCTCAGTCTCTCATCCGTTCTTCATGTTCTTAAGTTCACTTGAAATCTTCTTTCTATCAGTCAATTGACTAACTTTATGCACTGCTCAGTGACTTTTTTCTCCTCTTCTTGTATCTTTTAGGACCTGATGACGGGGGAGGTGATTGAATCTGGTAAACTGTGTGTTGGATTGTACCTGTTTGACCCCTCCAGCTCGACTTCTACTTCCTCTCCAAGTGCTCTTCATGTGGCTTCATCTTCTACTTTGGATTCCTGACACTGTCGCCTCGGACATCCCTCTATTTCTGTTATGAAATTATTATTCACGTTATATCGTCCTCTGTTTTTAACATTTTTCGTTGTGATGTATGTGAACTGGGAAAGCACAAGCGGGCATCTATTCCTCGGATGTCCCCTCCTTATGCTACACCATTTGAGATTATTCATTCTAATGTTTGGGGTCCTAGCCTAGTTGTTTATATTTTTGCGTGCAAATGGTTTCACTTTTATCTACTGTTGTTCTCGGTGCACATGGGTTTATCTCATGAAAAGCAAATACGATGTTTTCCCGTTATTTCAGCATTTCCACAGCATGATTACGACCCAATACAATGTCACAGTAAAAATATTGCGAAATGATAATGGTCGTGAATATATTGACTCACTTTGAACGCTATCTACATGACTGGGGTATCATCTACCAAACTTCCTATGCGTACACCCCTGCTCAGAATGGAATCTCCGAGTGAAAGAATCTGCACCTCCTCGAGGTTGCTCGTTGTTTACTTCTTCAAATGCACCTACCCAAATACTACTGGGGGGATGTTGTCCTCACAGCTACGCATCATATTAATCGCTTGTCAATTTGTATCCTCAACCACAAAACTCTGTTCGAAACTCTCAATATCCTCCATAGTGACCTCACCCCACGTATCTTTGGATGTGTGTGTTTTGTCCATGTGCACCACACCTCCAAGCTTGATCCCCACGCGCTTTGGTTTGTCTTCATTGGATACTCCAACACTCAAAAGGGTATAAGTGTTTTCATCCTGTGACACGCAAGACATTTGTTTCCATGGATGTTACTTTCCAGGAATTCGAGTCCTATTACGGGAGCTCTCTTCAGGAGGAGACTGTTACCAAGGAAGTGAGCTCCCCTATTATTCTCTTACCTATATCTCCTCCATATCAGCCTACTATCTCTCCTCCTACTATCCCTCTGGTGGTTCCGCCACTGCCTGTGGTTCTGCCGCCGCCTTTGCCTTCTCGCTCTACTTGTTGGCAAAGGGGCACGAACAGACAATTATTGCACACTATACCTGCATCCACGACTGATTCGTCTACCGGTCCTCAAGGTAATTGTGTCTCCACTCAACATCGTTTATCTCATTATGTGACTTATGACTCATTGTCCTCCCGGCACAGAGCCTTTGTCACTTCTCTGTCCTGCATTTCCATACCTTCTTCGTGGCAGGAAGCTCTGAGACATCAAGAGTGGAAAGATGCTATATGGGAAGAGACGCTTGCCCTTGAGAAAAATTACACATGCGATCTTATTAACTTTCCTCAAGGCAAGATGGTCGTTGGATGTAAGTGGATTTTTTTGAGGGCTGGTGAACCATTACAAGGCTAGATTGGTAGCCATAGGATACACACGATCGGTCAGGATTGATTATCAGGAAACATTTGCTCCAGTTGCAAAGATGAGTTCGATCTTGAGTCTGCTCTCGTGTGTTGCCTGCGGAGGGTGGAGTCTCAGCCAGTTGTACGTGAAAAATGTCTTCCTCCATGGAGATTTGGATGAGAAAGTTTACATCTCTCCCTTCTGGTCTTACCTCTGAGGGATCTGAGGGAAAAGTATGAAGATTGAAGAAGGCTCTATACGGCCTAAAATAATCACTGAGAGCTTGGTTTGGTATGTTCCAATGCGCAATGGTGACATTTGGGTATACCCAGAGTAATGCGGATCATACACTATTTGTAAGGCATAGAAAAGGGATATTGACGGCATTGATTGTGTATGTGGATAACATTGTCATAACTGGGGATGACATGGAAGAAATTAGAAATCTGAAGACAAGATTGGGGAGTGAATTTGAGGCAAAGGATCTTGGGAAGCTCAAGTACTTCCTTGGCATTGAAATTGTCAAATCAAATCACAGTATCTTTACCTCACAGAGAAAGTACATCCTTGACTTGCTGGAGACTACGGGGATGAGTGGGTGTAGACTTGCTGACACCCCCATTGAAGTGAACCATAGATTGGAGAGGGATGGTGGAGAACCTGTCACAGATACCAATAGATTTCAACGGATGGTGGGGAGACTCATCTTTATATCTCATACTCGCCCGGATATATCTTATGTTGTTGGTGTTATCATCCAGTACATGCATGCCCCCAAATCTCATCACTTATATGCTGCCCCACGGATTCTTAGATATCTCAAAACCTCTCCGGGACGTGCCATTTTTGTTTTCTTCGAACAAAGAATTATCCATTGAAGTGTTCACTGATGTTGATTGGGCGGGGTCAGTTGATGATCGTAGATCCACATCCGGGTATTGTACCTTGGTTGGGGGAAGTTTGGTGACTTGGAGGAACAAAAAACATGTGGTTGCCAGATCCAGTACCGAAGCGTAATTTAGGGCTATGGCCCAGAGAATTTGTGAAGGAATGTGGATTCGATACTTTTACCTGAACTTTGGATTCAAAGCAAAGGCCCCACTAACTGATCCGCGGCTCAGTTGGTGATGAGAGCGTTGGTGAATGTCTCTTATCTAGGAGGTATGGGGATCGAGTCCCGGCCTCAACAACCTGTCGCATGGTGATGACTCCATGACGGAGAGCTGGTTGGGGTGTACGGGCCGCGGCCCTGATGAAAGCATCTGGTGCTGACTCCAGGTGGGACCCCTGGTGGGACTCCAGGGTGGCGGGCAGGTGTGACGCTTGTCCCGCATCAGTTAGCTTCAAGGGATTAGGTAGGAGAGAGAGAATACCATACATAACATGGAAAAGTCGTTCAAGACGATTTGTGTAGTTTTATTTTAATCACCTTAAGATCACGTGATAGGAACTAAAAAAAGACTTCATAAACCGACCTCAAACAAATGAAACTCAAAGGCTATTGATGATTATGATAATAATAGGCATAACACTTTAGGTAAGAATGAGACATGAACGAACGGAGAATAAGAATTTATAAAGATGACCCCAAATGTTGGGATAAGGCCGCTAATGATGATGATGATTTTACTATTCTTCAGATATATATTAAAGTTGATTGCAGAAAGCCTAGGGATGTATTGGTTTATCTATGAGAATAATGATGGGTGACTAAATTCAAGAAGATACTTCCCTTAAGGCAATCAGAAGCAATAAAATGATAATATCATAGTAGTAGAACATTGTATGATGAACAATTGCAAACCATATTGCATAGAGTGGATTAATTTTATGGCAAAATGAACCTACTAAAAATATGACAATAAAAAATTTATGATGTGATTTGTAAACATAGGGGAAGTTTAGTGAAGACACCGCAAGAACTTGCCTGGACTTATAGTATTCTGCATAGGTTGTGTCTCCATCACCCTTTTGGCTGTTGGCATTTGTTTCATGAAGAAGGCCATCAATAAAAAAGAAGAGTTGATTGTGGGGAACAAAAATTAAACTGTTTAACACATCAGATGCATTGACTCGACCATTAAAAAGTTCCAAAGTGTTGCTTCCCACCAGACATCTTTCATAAGAAGCACGCTGCACAAATGCTGGAGATGATAGACAGCGCTTCACAGTTGTCCAGTCAATAGTTCTGTTTTCTCCATACCGTTGCTCCATGACAGGAAGCAATATGTAAAAAGTTGATGAAAGAGATATATCATTCTTACCCAGAACAATAGTGTCATCAAAATATTCCGATCTGTCAAGAATTATTTTAAGGAACATTTCCTGGAAATTTACGGCAAGAAAAATCTGCAAAATTAAAGAGCATTAAGAATGTAATTTTATTAAAATACTAATTTAATAAAATGTGTCAACAAAGAGAGGAAACTCACCTCTTCTTTGCCAAATGTAACCATCCCACAATAAATGAAACCTGATTTAACTATTCTTCCTCGAGCAAGATGTAAATCAACTTCCACAGCTTCAGCTTCTTTTGGAAGAGGGGCTTTGAGAAAAAGTCCAAATGCACGGTACTTCCTATCATCTGGTATAGGAATAAATCTCACATAATAGAAGTATAGCTTTATCTTCTCCTCAAAATTTGGCAATGGTCCTTTAAGAACAGTAGGAACCAGCATCTCATAAAGTTCTCTTAAATTCTCATCTGGAACACGCATAGAAAAGAAAAAAAATGCATGTGATTATTTTGTTAAAAACAACATTTCTCATGCTAATATACCCAGATATACTAACAACCAGATCATTCTCGGATAGGTTAATTGACATATCCCTGGATATCAATTATGGAATACGGTTTAGGGTCAAGTTATTATTTCTCCTTACATTAGGGTATTGTATACTGAGTGGTATGAATATATTCATGATCAATTGGAATGTAAGAATCTTCATCTAGTGCAGTGACAAGGAGACAAGAGGGTGACTGCGGTACTCCAACCTTAGCGTGCAACCTTCATATGTACTTACAGCCATTCATTTATTTTATTCATAACACAAGAACACACACTACAGCGCTGGTGATCTATGTTGATAATATCATCATCATTGATTATTGTTAGAAAAGACTATGTAAAGGCTCATATATTGGCCCATTTATTTTTCCTCCTCTTGTAATAGTCCCACATCTTGTAAATGGGACTATTCTCTCTCTCGTCTCTCTATATATATGTAATCATACATTGTATTTACATACTCAACAAGGATATACAAGATTTTACTGTTTTTCCTTCATTGTTCTTGTATTTCTCTAGAAGGTATCAGAGTATCCGGTCCTATCTCCTGTTTCGGGCGGATAGCTTTTTCCCTTAACCACTCGTCTTGCGGCCTGCTCTACCCGCTTCAGTTCTCTTTCGTACGGTTTCTCTTTGGCTAACTGCCCCGCTCCTACGGTTTCTCTCTCCGGACTCTGGCGGACAGCTTCTTCTCTATCTGCAGGACTCTCGGTGACTCCTTGCCACTTTTCGTTTTCATATCTCCTCATATTTTTATAGTTTTTCACTGTTGGGTCCCACCATTCTGCCTTTCTAAGCCCGTCACGGTCTGTCTCTAAGCCCGTCGCGGTCTGTCTCTAAGCACGTCGCGGTCTGCCCGTTTCAACCTCGTCTTATCTGATTGCTGCTTACCGCACGGTGTGTCTCTTTGCCGCGTGGTATTTCTTTGTTCGCGATTCGTGGGCTTCTCCATTGCGGTCTGTCTGTAGGCCTTCTATTGCCGATCGTTGCTCGTCGCCTCTCGCTGTGATCTCTTGCTATGGCTTCACCAAGGTTTCTTCCTGTTGTTAACCTTGGTTATTCTAAGTCGTGTGGTCTGTCTCTCGCTATGATTTCTTGATGCGGTATGTTCGTAGGCTTTCTCTCTGATTGTCGTTGTCTACTTGTGGACTCTCTTAGTCGCGTTTTGATTGGGTCTCTTGCTGTTGGAGCGTGTTCGCCGCGACCTGCGCTCTGCTCTTCGTGTTCGCACAACCTGTTCTTTGTGTTCCCGACGGACTGCTATGTGTTTCCCACGGACTGCTATGTGTTTCCCACGGGGACTGCTTCTTGTGTTCGTCTGGGGCTCTTCTTGTCGGCTTCCTCTTCTTCCCCGAGCAGACTGTTCTTCTGTTACTGTTTGCGGTCTCTCATTGACCTTTGGCCACTTACCCGCCTAGTTGGTTAACCGTTTCTCACTATGATCTCAAAACTCTAGCCGCTTCACTTAACCGTAAGGTCATGGAAGCCCGGTGGTTGTCCTTGTTAACAAACTATGTGATGATTTATGCATCACCACTATTTCTCTCACTAGGAAGAACTTTGTTGAGTGGGGGAATTTTGTTCGCAGGGTTTTTCAGTCAAAGGGATTTTTGCATCATTTAACATAGGATGTTCCCGCTACACTTACTGATGATTGGCTACGTAATGATGCTCTTGTTCAGTCATGGATCCTCGACTCCCTTGATAGTGAACCTTTCCGCATGGCCATGTATCACGAGACGACAAAGGCGATGTGGGATGAGCTTCATTCCCTTTACTCCGGCAAGGACAGTCTCCAGCACATGAATGACATCATTACTGATCTTAACACTTTTGACACCGGCGGTGCTGCCGATTTAACCTCATTTGTTGTTTGGTCCAAAAGACTGGTTGAAGCCTGGATTCAACATCAACCCCCGACTACGGATCTCGCTGCCCAGCGCACTCAAAAGAAAGCAGTTGGTATTGTCATGATGATGGCTCGTGGACCGCATCATCTTCAGAGTGTTGGGGCTCAGATCCTCTCGTCTGCTATGACTCCCTCGTTCTCTGATGTGTGCTTCATGCTACTAAAAGTTTCACCGCCTCCTGATGCTATCGGCCCTCCTTCACCAGCTCTTCTCCAACACTCTTCTGCGCCATTACTACCTCCCCCTACCCGTGGGGTGGGGGGGGGGGGGGGCGTTCAGGCTTTCGGGGAAGGGGTCGAGGTGGCCGGCCACGGCTTAAGTGCTCTTTTTGTAGTAAGGATGAGCACTTTGAGGCTACCTGCTACGCAAACATGGTCTTCTTATTCGTCTGACTGCTTCTGTTACTGCCCACGGTCCTTCTTCCACTCGAGCTGATCTTGAAGAAGTCTGCCTCCAGCTCCAGCAACTTCACGGGATGCTCATCCACCTGCTTGCCTTTGTTGCCTCCATCTCTAATGAAGGTATCGCTCATCTCTCCACTAGTCAGCGCTGGATAGTGGATTCAGGTGTTACTCACCATATCACATCACTGAAGCCACATAAATACTTGGATTCTTCACATCCTAAGTTTATTACAGTGGACAATGGCGACACCGTCCATATATCCGGCTCTACTGATATCCCTCTCAATTCTTTTATTTCTCTCCGCTCAACTCTCCATGTTCTGGGCTCCCCGTTTAATTTACTTTTTATTAGTCGCCTCATTGTCGATTTGGATTGCTCTATCACATTCACCTAATCTTCTTTTTTGATGCAGGATCGCCGGACGCAGAGTATCATTGGTAAAGGACAACTACAAAATGAGCTATACCTTCTTAATGTTTCTCCTACCATTCTCTCCTTCATCTCCTCTGTTGATTGGCATCGACGTTTCGGGTATGCTCCTCTTCCGATCCTCCAGAAGGCTCTTCCCGATATTTGTCTTCCAGCTTTTACCTACGATTCAAGTATTTTGGGAAAACAACATTGTTCCTATTTTCCTCCACATTGTACCCGAAGCTCTGCTTCTTTTGTTTTAGTGCATTCTGATATTTGGAAACCGTACAAAATACCGAGTGTTTTTGGGTATCTTTATTTTTTCACCTTTATTGATGATAATTCTCGGATGACATGACTGTACTTAATTCATGATCGCTCTGAACTTCCTCGTGTGTTCTGGGATTTCGTCCTTGAAACTCGCACACAGTTCTCCGACAAACTAAAAACTCTCCGGACAGATAATGCTCGCAAATACACTAGCCATGAATTTGTTAATATCTGCTCTGAATTTGATATTATTCACCAAACTTCGTGTACTTATAGCCTCCAACAAAACGGAGTGGTTGAACATAAAAATAGACATCTTCTTGATGTTTCTTGCTCCCTCATGATTCAAATGCAGGTACCAAGGGCTCATTGGCAATATGCGCTTTCGGCGACATGTTATCTCATTAACTGTCTCCCCTCCTCCGTCCTCCGACTTGCTACTCTGTTTAGTCTCCTCTTCCCCACTACTACGTCATTCTCTCTCACACCTCGCATATTTGGTTGTACCTGCTATGTTAACTTACTTGATCCGTCCACGGACAAGTTTGATACTCGGGCAGCCAAACACATTTTCGTCGGTTATTCCCGTACTCAGAAAGGCTATGTTTGTTACTCTCCTACGACCCGTAAGGTGACCGTTTCTGTTGAGGTTACCTTTCGAGAAAATCAACCATTCTTCTACGATCCAAACCCACCACTTCCACCACAATCCTTGCCAAGACATGTCATCCCCGTTACCTCTCCCCACCACCACTCCTCCCAGACCCGGCTCATGTTCTCCACAAGCCCCCTCTTATCTGTGTCGATACTCGTCACCCTACTCGCTCTGCTGCCCCGAAGCAGTCGGCTTCAACCTCTGACACTCTGCGACCTACTGATCCGACACCAGCCTCCACCGCCCATCCCATGGAGAATTATGTGTCTTTACATCGTCTATTCCCGAGGCTTCACACTTTTACTACTTCATTATCCTCTATTTCTATCTCTAACTCTGTACAAGAGGCTCATCAACATCCGGGCTGACGGGCAGCGATGGACGAAGAAATGTCTGCCCTCTAAGCTAAACGGACATGGGATCTGGTTCCTCTCCCTCTAGGTCAAACTATTGTAGGTTGTAAATGGGTCTTTGTCATCAAGCATGCTCCTGATGGGACAATTGACTGTCTTAAGGAACGACAGGTGGCTCGTGGATTTACTCAACAATAAGTTATCGACTATAAAAAAACATTCTCTCCAGTGGTCAAGTTTAACACAGTTCGTGTCCTCCTTTCAGTGGTTGTGCATCGCCAATGACTCTTACATCAACTGGATATCAAGAATGTTTTTTTAAATGGTGATCTACAAGAAACAGTCTACATACAACAACCTTTAGGGTTTGAGACCACGGGGGAGACTCGGGTTTGTCACCTCAAGAAGTCGATTTATGGTCTCAAACAATCCCCGGCATGGTTCGACAAGTTCAGTAGGGATGTGCGAGAAGTTGGTTTTACTCGGAGCTCAGCAGATTTCTTTTTATTTACTCGGCATCGCATAACAGGCACCGTTCTCCTTTAGTATATGTCGATGATATCATAATCACAGACGATGACTCAAAGGGAATACAAATGATTAAACAGCACCTAAACTGTGTCTTTCAAACAAAAGATCTGGGGAACCTCTGATACTTCATCGGCCTTGAGATCGTAAGACGTCCTGATGGTCTTCTCCTATCTCAACGGAAGTACTGTTTCGACCTTCCTCAAGATGTCGGCTACTCTGGATGCAAGCTAGCTAATACACCTATGGATGTCAATCATAAGCGATGTGCACATGCCTTAGATACAGATTTATCTCTTCCAAATCCAGAATACTATCGACGTCTCGTTGGAAAACTAATTTACATAACGGACACAAAACCAGACATATCCTTTGTTGTTTGGGTTGTCAGCCGGTTTATGTATTCTCCACGGATGTCTCATATACAGGTCGTCGAACGCATCTTGAGATATCTAAAAACAGCCCATGGACAAGGGCAGATATACAAAACCTCTTTTTCTACTCCAACATTGGTTGCATATTCAGATGCAGATTATGTCGGTTCCCTGGATGATCGGCGTTCTACCATCGGATTTTGTACCTACTTCGGAGGTCACCTTGTTCTGGCGTAGTAAGAAAAAAGTTCTGATTGCTCGATCTTCAGCTGAAGTTGAATACCGTTCGATGGCGTCTGTTGTATCCGAGCTTACATGGCTTGAAAGTCTCTTAGGTGATATAAAAGTAAAACATTCCTCACCAGCTACCTTACTCTGTGACAGTCAAACTGCTATACACATAGCTAAGAATCTGGTCTTCCACGAAAGAACAAACACATTGAAGTTGATTTTCACTTCATTCGGGAAAAAGTTCAAATAAAGAAGCTGGAATTGAAACATGTTCCAGTTACCAGCCAAGTTGATGATTTTCTCACTAAGGTCATACCGAGTTCCCTATTTTATCAGTTCTTGTCTAAGCTGGGTGTCTACGACTAGTATGCTCCAGCTTGCGGGGGAGTGTTAGAAAAGACCATGTAAAGGCCCATATATTGACTCATTTATTTTTCCTCCTCTTGTAATAGTCTCACATCTTGTAAATGAGACTCTTCTCTCTTTTCTCCATATATATATGTACTCATACATTGTATTTACATACTCAACAAGAATATACAAGATTTTATTGATTTTCTTTCATTGTTCTTGTATTTCTCTACAATGATGATAACTTTCATAAGTAAAACTCGCCCTTTCTTTTTAATTTCAGGGTCGGACAGCGGGTAATTTTATCAACGATTATGTGTAATAATCTATTTAATTATTTTATAATACCTTATAATCAGAAAGTGAGAGTCGGCATGTGGTTGTTATTGTACGAATCGGCGAAGTTACGCGCGAGTAGTATCAAAAATTTACCTCGTGGTCTTAAGGCAAAACGATTCGTGAAAAGAGAAATGATAAATAATATAAGATTTTGCAGTATCTGGTCCATCTCTCATGTCGCATGGTTATCCCGCCACCCCCATTCCTAACACCTTGCATTTAGACTCCATAAGTGTGGGCTTCGTCGGCCAGATCGACCCCTCTCCTTAAGGAACCAAGCGCTTACCTTCTCTCTCTATAGTGACCTTTTTCCTCCCTTCCAATGGTGGGAGGCTCTGTTTCTAAATAGTTGGGGGTAGAAGTTTCCTCTTCCGTCGTTTTTTACTAAGTGTGTTTTGTCATTTTCTCTCTTTGTTCTAGGGTTTCTTCACTTTTATATAACGATTCTAACCCTAAGTCTTTGCAATTTCATATGGATTTTTTGCGGGTGTTAAGACTTGTTCGATCTTGGTGTAAACCCTTAGCGTGAGGTCAAGGTAACGAACTTTCATTTGGTTTTCCTTCAAATTCAGTTTTGTCTCCCTTACTTTGGCAAGTTTTAAAGTAACCAATTTTTTTTGCATTCATAGGATTTTCAATAATCTCATATTAGGGTGTTGCGAATCGGCGAAGTATTTTTCACCGAATCTAGAGAGATTCTAATTAGGAAATTCACTTAGTATTCTAACCCTAAGTTCCCAGCATTAGTGTTTTATTTTTCACCTCTAGTTGGAGTAGTTCAGATCCTTTGGGAAGGAGCACCATGTCACCCTGCCGCGTGTATGAACGTCGAAACACCGCAGTAAGAAACTCAACTTCTTTTAGTCTAACAGTTCAGACTATTTTTAATTCATGTATTAACTATGTTAGTATATGCACTTAGAAATTACAAGTTCCTATAGTCAGAACCATGTCAAAGGGGCACGTAAACGCTTAGGTTAAATTAGCAGATTCAGTGTCATGAAAATCCTAAGCTCAGTGTATTTAACTAGAGCGCTACTCTGTATTTAATTCACTGAACGTAGTATAAATTTACCCAGAAAAATAGCAATGAGGTTCACCCTCATGTTTTTGGTGGAGGCACACCATCATGTTCTCAGGGTCAGTAGGTCACCACTCGAACTTCAAGCTCAGGGTCGATGACCCATGTTACAGATATGGAACTCCTCAGATAAGAGTCTATATTCCACTTGAGGAACACCCAATTCAGGGCACCATCAGATTTGCCACTCAGACTGTAGTTTCTAGTTGTGCATAGTCATCCTTAGTGACATAAGCTATTAAGAAATTAATGAAACTAGTTGAAACCTACAACGGATATAACTTCAAAACTTCAGAAATCAACGATTGATACAGTTAAGAAAAGAGTGTGTCAGATCACACAATAGGTCGATTCTATGTCAGACCATGATCTCAGGTGTCATGTATAACGTTAGAAAAATTATGCAAATCTTATATTCAAGTAATATGCACTTATAATATATTTTTTTAAAAGTGTTCCTGGAGGGAGTAGTTTTTCTTACTCTCCAGTGGGCCTTATAATAGGCAGATTTTTTTTTAAAAGTGTTCCAGTTAAGTCAGCCGAGCTCCTCTTGAATCCAACTTCGCAAACGGCCTTACTAAATTTATCAAACCAAGCTCTAGGAGATTGTTTGAGACCATAAATAGATTTTTGAAGATTACATACACGAGACTCCCCCGTAGTCTCAAACCTGGGAGGTTAGTTCATGTAGACCGTTTCTTGAATATTGTCATTTAAAAGGGCATTTTTGATATCAAGTTGAGGGAGAGGCCAGTGACCTAAGCTATCAAAGGCGCAAGGCGCGCCGAGGCACAAAGGGCCCCTGGAGCCTAGGCGCAGGCGCGCGCCTGAGGCACGTGAGGAGCAAAAATGGGGGATAAAGAAATTGATTGAATTGGGCACCCAATCCGCTGAAATTGGGCGAATTGTGCACCAAAATCGCTGAAATTCCGTGAATTCGCCCAATTTCAGCGAATTGGGCGCCCAAATCACCCAATTTCAGCGAATTGGGCGTCCAAGTCCGCCTAGGGGTGCCTAGGCGCGCCTGGGGCACAACGCCCGCCTCAGCCGTGCTGAGGCGCGACGGGCTGTATTTGGTGCGCCCGGTGCCTCAGGCGCGCCTAGGCGCGCGCCTTGACAATTATGTCAGTGACAAAGACCAGATAAGGAAATCAGCACCCGAACAGAGTTCAACTTGGCGACGAGAGAGAAGGTTTCATCATAATCAAGTCCATGTCGTTGAGTGAACCCCCGAGCCACAAGTCGGGTTTTAAGTCATTCAACTGTCCCATCTGGAGCATGTTTGATAACAAACACCCACTTGCAACCAACACAAGATTGCCTAAGAGGAAGAGAAACCAAATCCCAAGTCTGGTTAGATAAAAGAGCAGTCATTTTCTCGTTCATAGCCGCACGCCACCCCGGATGAAGGGCCTCCTGCACAGAGTATGGAATAGAGATGGAGGAGAGAGAGAGCAAACTTGCGTAGAGGTGGAGACAGGCGATGCAGAGATACATAATTTACCACGGGGTGAGTGATAGATGCTGATGTTGGATCGTCAGTTCGCGGGATAGCACCGGGGGAGGGGGAATGTTGTAGAGCTCCAAAGACTGGGGTACAACGAGTGTATACGCGAAGAAGAGGCGATTTAGGTGGAACAGGTGCCGAAAGTGGAGTGGGGGGATAAGGTGGTAAGGAAGACGTGACAGGAATGGTTGGACGAGGTATGGAAGAGGAGAGAGGAGGAGCAAAAGTAGAAGGTGAGTCATGGAATGGTTGATCCTCACGAAATGTGACATCGGCTGTGGCAAAGACACGAGGGGCAAACTTATCTGTGGGTGGACCAAGATTGTGAACATAACAAGTACAGCCAAACGCACGAGGAGCGAGAGTAAACGGGGATTGCGACGGGAATAGGAGACTAAACGGAGTGGCAAAGTCGAGCACAGAGGATGGCATGTGATTGATAAGGTGATATGACGCGGACACAGCAAAGTTACAAAACAAAGTGGGAACCTCACGAGCTCCTCTTGAGTCAAGAGGTTGCAGCGGTTAGGAGCACACACGCGACTTAGCAGACAAGTCGCAAAGAGGTGGCACGGACAGATACTCAGCGACTAGGTAGGAATACCCCAGATCGTGAGTAGAGAACCCGCAGCGGCAAGCAGCGGTCGAACGAACAGACGTAGCGGCCAGAAGCAGCAGTTAGAAACAGCGAACAAGTGCAGCGGCTAGAGTCCGCGGTCAAAAGCAGCGGACAGAAGCAGCGGACGGGTGCAGCGGCTAGAAACAGTGGACAGGTGCAGCGGCTAGAACCCACTGTTAGAAGCAGCGGATAGAGAAGAGCATTACCCGGCACAAGAGAGGCCAAAGAACAGGCCGCAAAGATCGAAGACCAGACCGCGCTATCAAGGGAGAAGGCCGGAGTAATAAGGAGATCGCACGGTTAGGGAGAGAAGACCGCAGTGACAAGAGAGAGAACGGGGTAAGCCGTCAACCAGAAAGGCAAACCCCAGCAGAAAGAGAGCAATCAACAGCGACAAGGAGAAGCAACCTGCAGTCAGATCGCGCGGCAAGATTAAGCCAGCAAGAGGATAATACTGTGCGGTAAGGAAGAGAAAGAGGGAGAGGGGGCCCACGGAGCAGACTTAAGAGGGTATAAAAAAGGGGAGAGGATGGGGGAAGTGGATCCACAGGAGAGAAGGAAAGAATTGGGTAGAAAAGAAGAGACCGCAGACAAGGTGCGGTTAAGGAAAGCAAAGACCGCAGACAAGGTGTGGTTAAGGAAAGCAAAGACCGTCTGGCAGACCGGAAGGTAGTGGGCGGTTAGAAAAAAATGCAAGCAAGATCTCTGGCTCTGATACCATGTAAAAGAGAGCCAAACCTTGTATATCCTTCTTCAATTATACAATACAAGAATGAGTACAAATATATAAGAGAGAAGAGAGAGATAGACAACAATACAAAAGATGTAGGACTAAACTAGAATCCTAAATGGGTCATATTAATGGGTCTTTACATTAACTTTTCCTAATATTCTCTAACAATATTCATAAACATGACTTTAATTCTAGAAAAGTAGGGTAAGCTTTCAAATAATACTTGAGAAACACACTTGACTATTACTAAACTGGATCTCTGTTGGGTTCATTGATCCCAATATCTCAGATTTGTAAGAAGTTAAACAAATCAATGGTATACACATAGTTGTATTTGATGTATGTTCAAGTTCATACATGCAGCTTGCTCTTTGTCACACTGATTGGACAGGTGGCTCAAGTGACAATGACAGGTGGACACAAAGAAGCTGGCTGGAAAGGTAGAAATTTGCCTAAGTACACCGGTGTTGAGTAAAGAGAGCTCACTCAACGCCAGGTATCGATATTTAACGAAATCCACAGGCAATGAGTGAAGCAAGCGCACTCAGCGTCAGTTATCAAGGAAGAATACAGACAAAGACAGAAAAGCGGCTAAGTCCACAGGCGTTGAGTGAAGTCAGTTCACTCAACGCCAGACAGCAAAAGCACTGAGTAAAGAAAGGACAGTCAAAGCCCAGCAGGCTGCAGAGACAATATTGTGGCCAAGTCCACAGGCGTTGAGTGAAGACAGTTCACTCAAGGTCATATATCAAAAAGTGGCGTGTTTAACGGAGTCTGTCAAAAGTTAAGCAGTGGCAAGCAGAAAATCGATTAAGTCCAAAAGCGTCGAGTGAACACAGCTTTCGACGCTTGAAGAAGGAAGCGTTGAATCATGCTACTGCAGTCAAAGCCTGAGAAGAAATAAGACAAAAATCGGCTAAGTCCAGAAGCATTGAGTGAAGCCAGTTCACTCAATGCCTAATAAAGAAGACGAGCAAAGGCAGAAAACGTGGAGTGGGGCAGCTCACTCAACGGCTTCAGACAGATGAAGAATTGACTAAGTCTAGAAGTGTTAAGTGAAGTCAATTCACTCAACGCACTCAACGCCTAATAGTGCAGAGAGTGTTGGACTATGAAAGTCAGAATTTGACTAAGTCCAGAGGCATTGAGTGAGTAAGACTCACTCAACGCTCTCAACGCATAGATGCAGAATGATAAGCCAAGTCTAAAAACGTTGAGTGATGAAGGCTTCACTCAACGCACTCAACGCCTGAGGAAGCAGAAAGTTTGCGAAGTCCAAAATAGTTGAGTGAAGCTTGTTCACTCAACGCGCTCAACACTTGAGGAAGAAGAAGATTTGCTCAGTCCAGAATCGTTGAGTGAAGATTGTTCACTCAACGCACTTAACGTCTGGGATGGAACTGAAGATTTGGCAAGTCCACAGATACTGACGTCAGCCAAAGTCAACAAAAGTCAACGGAATTCAAATTCAGTGTGGGAAAGCTAGAATCCACCGCTAATGGCGCTGGCGGCTAGTTGTATAATATACTATGTACCAGGAAGACTTTATACCATACGTTAAAGCTGGGCCCACACGTCATATACCCGTTAATCTACGGAAGATGAAAGGAAGAAAATCGGAAGACGAAATCACGAACTTTACGGCTTTATCTTTTCAAAAAAGCGAAAGATCTTCATCGCTTTCCTCGCCATTTTTGCTTGACATAAAAGTTCTTCCAGTTAGCCGTTGTCGTCTTCTTCATCAACAGCAAGAAAGGAGCAGCAAGGCTAACCCTAGCTGCGGCCACTTCACAGCCCAAACCGAGCAAATCCCGAAGATTATTTTTTGGAGCTGTGAAGAAGGAATCTGAACTAATCTTTTTCAGGACAGAAGGAGAAAGACACGGTGATAATTTTTCTGTGTCAAATCAACACCAAACTTATTTCTCTCTGTAAGATTCTTTTGGATCTGAGTTGTAAGCCTGTGTTATAAATGCTGAGATTGTAGGATCTACTATAGATCTGAGGTAGGATTCAAGAGTGAATCTAAGTGGTAGGATTCTGTTAAGAATCTGAGTGTATGGTTGTCCTCCCAGCCTGAGTGGTACGGTCCTTGGCCTGAGGTAGGTGATATTCTGATCACTGAGTTGTAGGATTTTTTGCCCGAGTTGTAAGTCTTGGAGGAGACTAGGATGGTTTTGTCATGGCTGGGTAATGACAAAACCATGAGAAGCACAAAAGGGTTTGGGTGAACATGAGAATTAGGGTGTGAACCACCTTGGTCTGTAAATAGTAAAACTTCAAACACTAGCTTAGTGTTGACCCTAGGGCTTCACCATGACTTCATGACCCCACCACAACATCTCTAAGCCATTAGGGGGTCCATTGGAGCCATAGAGACCTTGGAGAAGTGTCTTTTCTAACACACTGTTGGAAAGGAGGGAGGGGCAGTGGACGTACCCATAATCTGGGGAACCACTATAAATTGATGTTTCATCTGGACGAATATCTTGAAAGCATTAGGAAGTAAATCACCACTTACAGCCTAAACTTGTAAAAGTTAAAAGAAATATTAAAAACCTAGAAACTTATTCACTGCCCCCCGCCCTCTAGGTAGTTTAGCTACCTTTGAAAACGAAGACTTTCAAGTGGTATCAGAGGGAGGTTGCTCAAAAAAAGTTTAACAGTCTGAGTAGATCTCCAAGGGTAGCAGCCAGAGTATACTTATGGGTGCAGAAGAGAACCATAGGGAGCTTGATTCCATGAAGCTTCCTATCTGCAGAAAGAAAGGCTTTGGAATTTGGAAGGAAAGGGTCAGACTTTTCATGGAGGCATCTGACCCAAGGATCTTTGTCATTGTCAAAGAGGGATCTTTCATCCTATGAAGATCGTTGCTCTGGATGCAAATGTCAAGACACCTAAGACTTCCTCAGAAATGACCAAGGATGAGGTCATTCTTGCCACCCTGGACAAGAGGGCACAAAACATTATTGTTAGTGTCATAGATGACTCCACCTTTCAGAATCTGGTGCACTGCAAGACCTCCAAAGAGATGTGAGACACTTTGATAGTCTACATGCAGGGCACAGAAGAGGTCAGAGATGACAGGAAGTTCATGCTCAATCAAGAGTATGAGTCTTTCAGGCAGACCAAGGAATAGAGCATAGTCAACTGCTATGAAAATTTCTTTATAATAGTTAATGATATAAGGACCTATGGCTGAGTCTTCAGTACTTATGAGCTTAATGACAAGTTCCTTAGGTCTCTAACTAGAGGCTGGGACACCAAGATTTGTGTCATCAGGGAAGTGGCAAAGCTAGCAAATACTCCTCCACCAACTCTGTTTGCGAAGCTGTTATCCTATGAAATACAGCTGATTGTCAGGAAGGAGGAGGAGAAAAACAGCAAGTCCCTGGCCAGAGAAAAGACTGTGGACTTCAAAGCTGAAGCCACAAGAAGAAGCAAGGGAAAGAGTCCTCCACCAAGGAGAGCTGCTGAGTCTGACTCAGAAAGTTCAGAGACATGCACATTAGACTGTCATATGTCTGATGGGGAGTTTGTTGCCTTCTCTAGGCAGTTTATGAAGCTGATGAAGAAGAAGAAGGGATGGAGGAGCAGACCCTCCTCCTCCTCTCATCACAAGGACTACTACAGGGGAAAGAAGAAATCCTCCAAGGAGGACAGGTATGGTTCTAAACTTGGTAAACAGATTTCTACTAAAGTGGTTTGTTATTGTTGCAGCAAACCTAGGCATGTTATTGTTAACTGCTCAGTCAAAAGAAAGGAGGATGGTGAGAAGAAACATCACCATCAAAAGAACAAGAAGGAGAAGTCCTTCATGGAAAAGGAGAAGAGTTGCACTGACTCTTTTTTATCAGAATCTGAAGAAGAAGAAGCTTACATTGGGCTGATGGCAATGTCTGAGGAAGAATCCTGTCAGGATCAGCCTGCTCCATAAAAAGTACAATCTCTATCTAGTTCTTCTTATGAGTCAGATTATGAGACAAGTCCCAATTCTAGTGCTTCTTCATCAAGTGATGAAAATGACTCAGAATCTGAGGAATATATCAATCAATTGATTGATAAGTATTGTGAACTTTTGCAGACATTAAAGAGAAGTAAGCTTTTGGCTAAAAAGCAGGCTCAGGAGATTGCATCTCTACAGCTTGCTGCTTCCTAGCATTTTGAGTCAGCAACCTTGCTCAAACAAAAATCAGGGAAGTTAGCCAGCTGAAAAACATTACCATCATGCAGATAGACACCATAAAATATAAGAATTCCCTTATCAGGGATCTAGAAGAAAAACTCCAAAGGGAGAAGAGAATTGTGGTTAACTACTCTAAGCTCAATTCTGTGTTGCTCATTATTGACTCCTTTCAAAGAAACAAGAAGGATTTAGGTTTCAAGGGAAACACAAGAGCTGTCTCTTTCAAAGGAAAGGGAAAAGCTCCAATTCGGCCACTCATTGCCTTTGAAAGGGTAATACTCCCTTCTAACAGGTATGACCAGAACTCTATGTATGGTCACTGGAAGATTGAGAATTCTTCCTAGAAGAATGCAAGTGTACCTTCCAATGGAAGGAGACGAGGAATGTGGATGAGTGCCTTCAAGGCAGCCGATGAAGAAATTCAAATGGCCCATCACGGACCATTTTTCTTTGGTACTCCAGCCCCCACTCTAAAGAATGTGGTTGCAGCCAAGTCTCAGATCCATACAGCAAAAAGTCTGACCAAGGGCCAGTCTTTAAGCAAGCCTGATTTGGTTATTTCTGATGCTATCAAGAGCATGTCTTCTGCAAAGAAGACTGCTGCTGATGGCATTCAGAGCAGGCCAAATAAGTCTACTGGAAGACTTACCTTCAGTCAGATCCTAGCTGAAAGGAACCTGAGAAAAATTGTTGTTGTTCCTTCTAGACAGAGAGTTGTTGTCAGCACAGCTAGCAGACCAGCTCAGAAAAGAAGGTACAACATTCATGAGTGTCGGTGTTGTGGCAAAGTTGGTCACTATGGCATTGATTGCTGGCATAATCCCAGTGTGGACATAGCTAAAGTTAGTCTACCAGTCAGAAAAACTGCTATTGGAGATGTTCATTTTCAGACTGACATGCACCAAGGACCCTATAAATATTGGGGTCCTAAGGTAAAGTAAATATGTCTTGCAAGTTAGTCCAAGTGCCCATACTCATATATGATACTTGGACAGTGGTTGTTCCAGGCACATGACTGGAACAAGGAGTAATCTGAATGAGTATACTCCAGTGAAGGATGAACTCAAAGTTATCTTTGGTGATTCAGACAGGGGAGTCACAAGAGGGTATGGTAAGATCATTAATGACATAGTCACTATCACCAAAGTGTCTTATGTGAAAGGTTTACAACATAACCTACTAAGCATAAGCCAGTTATGTGATCTAGGCTATGTCACCTCATTACGCAAGGATAAGTGTCAAATTAAGAGGTCAAGTGACCAAGAGGTCATCTTGACAGGCACTAGGAGTGGGAATGTCTACTATTTAAATTTTGTGTTTAGATGTAGACTCTCCTGTATGCCTAGTTGCAGATGAGAAAACCTCATACTGTGTTCAGTGGCACAAGAGGCTAGCTCATCTGAATTATAAAACCATAGACAAGCTCTTTAGTGAAGAGCTCGTTAGGAATGGTCCTAAAATGAAGTGCTCTAAGGAGGGTATATGCTCTGCATGCCAAAAGGGGAAACAGACCAAGACCTCCTTCAAGAGCATTGAAACCAAAGACTCAGTGAGGTGCTTATATCTTCTGCTTATGGACTTATTTGGTCTTATGTCAGTTCAAAGTCTAGGTAGGAAAGTCTACACTCTTGTGGTTGTTGATAACTTTTTCAGATTTACTTGAGTTTTCTTTCTTAGGAAGAAGTCTGAAAGCTCTGATGTCTTCAAGACATTTGTCAAGCAAATTTAGAATGAATTTGACAGTATTGTGCTCAAAATCAGAAGTGACCATGAGACTTAATTTCAGTCTGAATGGAATGATAAAGTTCTGTGAAGAGCAAGAGATTCACCAAGAATTCTTCTCTCCCAGAACACCACAGCAAAATGGGATTGCTGAGAGAAAGATTATGACTCTCATAGATGCTGAAAGGACCTTGTTGAGTGACACATATCTCCCAAAATACTTCTGGGCTGAGGCAGTTAATACTGCATGTCATGTACTTAACAGGGTTTCTATCACCAAGAGCCACAAGAAGACTCCCTATGAAATCTTGAAGGACAGAAAAACAAACTTGAGCTATTTCAGGATCTTTGGTAGTAAGTGATATGTGCTAAACAATGGAAAGTCCTATGTGACTAAATTTATTGTCAAGTCCTATGAAGGGATTTTTGTTTGGTACAACAATCACAGCAAGACTTATAGAATCTACAACTTGAAAAGTCAAGTTGTAGAAGAGTCTATTCATATAGCTTTTGATGAGTCTACAATGCTTAACAGTGAGCTTCAAGCCCCTCTTCTTGTACTGCAGGTACTGAACTGATGATGAACAAGCTGATTATCAAGGAGGCTGCTACATTAGTTCAAGATGAATCTGACAAAGTGTGCATTTTAGAGGAAGCACAAGGCACACAGGTTGTGGATGATGATCAACCAAGTGAAGACAATGAAGATCAGGAAGTTGAAGCAAGATTGCCTCCAGCAGTCAGGCATCTAAGGGATCATGCAAGACACCAGATCATTGGTGATGCTAGTCAAGGAGTAGTGACGAGTAAAAGTCTGAATACAGTCTTGTACTCTATTTTTCTGTCACAGGTTGAGCCCAAGAGATTTGAATAGGCTAACACAGATCAATTCTGGATTGTAGCTATGCAAGAGGAATTGAACCAGTTTAAGAGGCGTAAGGTCTGGAAGCTGATTCCCAGACCACAAGGACATAATGTCATTGGAGTCGAGTGGAACTACAGGAACAAACTTAATGAAAATGACATTATAGTTAAAAACAAGGCTAGACTGGTGGCTAGAGGATACAGGCAAGAAGAATGTATTGACTTTGATCAAACATTTGCTCCAGTAGCTAGATTGGAAGTCATCAAACTTTTTCTTGCATATGCTACATACCAAGGATTCAAAGTATACCAGATAGATGTGAAGTCAGACTTTCTGAATGGTGACTTAAAGGAAGAGATTTATGTTGAACAGCCTCCATATTTTGTTGCTCCTAACACACATGATTCTGTTTATAGACTTAGGAAAACTCTATATGGGCTGAAGCAGACTTCTAGAGCTTGGTATGAGGCATTATCCAGTTTCCTCATTGAGAACAAATTCTCAAGTGGGAAGATAGACAAGACTCTATTCCTAAGGGAATCTAAGAGCAGAGGACTGAAAATCCTCGTGTCACCAGTTCAAATCTGGTTCCTGACGCGTGAATAATATATTGGATAGATATTCATACTTCATCCAAATAAAATTTAGACGGGTCGGAATAGACATTCTTTACATCATAGTCCAGATTTTTATTGATGACATAATCTTTGGATCTACTGATGACACTCTTTGTAGGGAGTTTGCTAAACTTATGCAAAGAAAGTTTGAGATGAGCAGTATGGGTGAGCTCAAGTTCTTCTTGTGCCTCCAAGTAAGACAGACTGATGATGGCTTGTCCATATCCCAGTCTAAGTTCACCAGGGAGTTGATCTGGAAGTTTGGTATGGAGAATGTCTCTACCATGAAAACTCACATGAGCTCGAGTATGCATATAGACAAAGATAAAGCAGGGAAACCTGTTGATGAAACTTTGTATAGATGGATAATTGGCTCCCTTTTATACCTTACTGTAAGTAGTTCAGACATCATGTATGTTACATGTGTTCGTGCTAGGTATCAGACATGTCCTAAAGAATCTCACTACTCAGCTGCTAAGAGAATTTTGAGGTATCTTAAGGGCACACCAGATCTTGGCCTATGGTACCCTAGAAATGGAGATTGTAATCTGACAGGCTATTCAGATGCAGACTTTGCAGGCTGCAAAGAAGACAGGAAGAGCACATCAGGCATCTGTCAGTTCCTGGGAGGAAGACTAGTGTCTTGGAGCAACAAGAAGCAAACAAGTGTTGCATTCTCAACTGCAGAATCAGAGTATATTTCTGCTAGGAGCTGTTGTGCACAGTTGCTGTGGATTCAGCATCAGTTCCAGAACTATAACCTTCAGATAAGTAGAAATCTTTTATTTTATGATTCCACTATCTCAATTGCTAGGAATCATCTCTCACAAAGCAGAACTAAGCATATTGAGATGAGATATCACTTTATTAGAGAACATGTGGAATGTGAAAACATCAGTTTTGAGTTTGTCCCTACAGACAAGCAAGTGACTGACATTTTCACTAAGCCACTAGATGAAGCAAAGTTCAACACCTTCAAATTTGAGTTGTGTATGTTAGACTTGGTATAGCTTCAATTGCTCCTTATGTTGTTTTTTTTTCAGGTTGTACTACTTATTGCAGGTTGAAAAGACCTTCAGTGGTATCAAGCATTTCAAGTGGTTCAAGTGTTATCATGACTGGATGCTCCTGTTGAGGGGGAGCAAGTCCAACACTTGCAGGAACTAATTCTGTTTCTTGTAGAGAAGGTGCAAGCAGCTGATTATCTATAATTAGATAGGGCGAGAAGATGTTCAAAGACAGATAAGGTCAGCACCTCCCTGACTATTTTACAAATCAAAAAGGGGGAGGACAATGTGATCAAGGAAATGATCAAGGCTATGCAGCAAAATAGGGGGAGCAGCAAGTGATGATGATCACCTTGCAGGATATGCAACAAAATATGGGGAGCAGCAAGTGATGATGATCACCTTAAAGGCAAGGAAAATGTGGTAACCTATATCTTATAACCTCTTCCATTATACTGATTATTTGCTGCATATGTTGTGTGTATCATTGACTAAGAGTTTTGATTAAAGGTTTTGACTTCTTCAAATATGCGGAGATTGTTGGGTTCATTGATCTCAATGTTCCAGATTTGTAAGAAGTCAAACAAGTCAATGGTATACACGTAGTTGTATTTGATGTATGTTCAAGTTCATGCATGCAGGTTGATCTTCATCACACTGATTGGACAGTTGGCTAAAGTGACAATGACAGGTGGAGACAAAGAAGCTAGCTGGAAAGGCAGGAATTTGCCTAAGTCCATAGGCGTTGAGTGAAGCAAGCTCACTCAATGCCAGGTATCGATATTCGACGAAGTCCACAGGCGTTGAGTGAAGCAAGCTCACTCAACGTCAGTTGTCAAGGAAGAATGCAGACAAAGACATAAAAGCGGCTATATTCACAGGCGTCGAGTGAAGGCAGTTCACTCAACGCCAGACAGCAAAGGCACTGAGTAAAGACAGGACAGTCAAAGCCCAGCAGGTTGCAGAGACAATATTGCGGCTAAGTCCACAGGCGTTGAGTGAAGGCAGTTCACTCAACGCCATATATATTCAAAACGGCGTGTTTAGCGGAATCTGTCAAAGGTTAAGCAGTTACAAGCAGAAAATAAACTAAGTCCAAAAGAGTCGAGTGAACACAGGTCTCGACGCCTGAAGAAGGAAGCATTGAATCATGCTACTGCAGTCAAAGCATAAGAAGAAAGAAGACAAAAATCGGCTAAGTCCAGAAACGTTGAGTGAAGTCAGTTCACTCAACGCCTAATAAAGAAGACAGGCAAAGGCAGAAAGCGTTGAGTGAGGCCAGCTCACTCAACGCCTTCAGACAGATGAAAAATTGACTAAGTACAGAGGCGTTGAGTGAAGCCAGTTCACTCAACGCCTAATAGTGCAGAGAGAGTTGGACTATGAAAGTCGGAATTTGACTAAGTCCAGAGGCGTTGAGTGAAGAAGGCTCACTCAACGCTCTCAACGCCTGGATACAGAATGATGAGCCAAGTCTAAAAGCATTGAGTGATGAAGGCTTCACTCAACGCACTCAACGCCTGAGGAAATAGAAAGTTGGTTAAGTCCAGAATCGTTGAGAGAAGTTTGTTCACTCAACGCACTCAACGTCTCAGGAAGCAGAAGATTGTTTAAGTCCAGAATTGTTGATTGAAGTTTGTTCACTCAACGCACTCAACGTCTGAGGAAGCAGAAGATTGTTTAAGTCCAGAATCGTTGAGTGAAGTTTGTTCACTCAACGCACTCAACGCCTGGGATGGAACTGAAGATTTGGCTAAGTCCACAGATGTTGACGTCAGCCAAAGTCAACAAAAGTCAACGGAATTCCAATTCAGTGCGGGAAAACTGGAATCCACTGCTAATGGCGCCGGCGGCCAGTTGTATAATATATTTTGTACAAGGAAGGCTTTATACCAACAGTTAAAGTTGGTCTCACACGTCATATAGCCGTTAATCTACGGAAGATAAAAGGAAGAAAATCGGAAGAAGGAATCACGAACTTTAGGGCTTTATCTTTTCGAAAAAGCGGAAGATCTTCAACGTCTTCCTCGTCATTATTGCTGAGACAAGAAGCAGAAGTTCAAATCGATCGATCTGAAAGTTCTTCCAGTTAGTTGTTGTCGTCTTCTTCATCAACAGCAAGAAAGAAGAAGCAGCAAGGCTAATCCTAGCTGTGGCCACTTCACAGCCCAAGCGGAGCAAATCCCGAAGATTATTTTTTGGAGCTGTGAAAAAGGAATCTGGACTGATCTTTTTCAGGACAGAAGGAGAAAGACACAGTGATAATTTTTTTGTGCCAAATAAACACCAAACTTATTTCTCTCTGTAATATCCTTTTGAATCTGAGTTGTAAGTCTGTGTTATAAAGGCTAAGACTGTAGGATCTGCTATAGATCTGAGGTAGGATTCAAGAGTGAATCTGAGTGGTAGGATTCTGTTAATAATCTGAGGGTAGGGTTGTCCTCCCGGTTTGAGTGGTAGGGCCTTTGGCCTGAGGTAGGTGATATTCTGATCACTGAGTTGTGGGGCTTTGTGCCCGAGTTGTAAGTCTTGGAGGAGACTGAGTGGTCCTGCGGGATCGTGTTGTAAGCTCTTAGGAGCCGAGATATTGGAGAATGTCTTGTCTAACACACTGTTAGAAGGCGGGAGGGACAGTGGACGTACTCATAATCTGGGGAACCACTATAAATTGTTATGTCATCTGGGTGAATATCTTGAAAGCATTAGGAAGTAAATCACCACTCACAGCCAAAACTTGTAAAAGTTAAAAGAAATATTAAAAACCTAGAAACATATTCCCCCCCCCCCCTCCTCTAGGTGGTTTAGCTACCCTTGAAAAGAAAGACTTTCAATCTCTCTTTTGTTGTACCCGTGGTGAGCCAATTTATGCATGAACCAAAATTTATTGTATGAGGCTGTTCTTGAACTTTTGAGTATCTGAAATAATCACCAGGAAAGGGAATACCATGATCGGAGGAACCCGGAGAACTTCGGGTAGACAGAGGACTGCCAACAAATACATTGACTTTTAATTTCGCGCAATTTTTTTCTTTCATTAGGCTTTTGCCAAAAAAGTGGTACAAACATATTTAAGTTGTAGATTAACTGCAAGAGAATCTTCGTCTCATACACCAACAGAAAGACAAGGTCATAAATGTGGTACTCCAGACTTGACCGCCTTCGCATGGCTGGAATATCATTCAGGTACTAGCATAAATCTAACCCCAGATCACAATAAATTATAACTAACAAATAAATGGATCAATTTAAACCTTCACTGTTTATACTCTCAACAGAGTGTATTACTGATCCATTGCTCTTTGCATTACTGAACCCAGGCAATAGAAAATCTGATAAGGAACCCCTTTCATGTAGTTCCTTGCAGGCTTTCAAGCACGAAACTCTCTTGGCTTCATCTTTTGAAGCACAGGGTAAACTGTCCACCTGACGAAAAGGAGCATTTGGAGGAAGTATTAATCTGCAAATCGTCCCATCTCTATCTTTTATGTAAAAGAACTTGGGGGTTGGAGTAAAATACCTGCAGGCATGTAGAAATGAAATTTCACAAATTACAAGAAGCCTCATCACGAAATTCAAGAAATGGAGATTCCGTACTTGTCTTGAGGAAGTTTTGAACAGTAGCGATGAAGAAGTGATATGCTACATGCTGTACTTATGGAAGCGCCGGTATGATCAACTTTGTAAATTGCTTCGTCTAAATTTTCAAATGTTGCATCAGATGACCTACAAATAATTTCATTATTCATAACATGTTCTCCAGACATAAAATCCCCAAGTAACTTCTCATCAAGCTCATTACCCCTGAGTTTCAAGCAGAAATTTTGGTTAGTGATATAAAAAATAGAGTAGAACCAACCAGTATGGCATAATGAATAGTAGAGTGCACCTTTCCAACAGAAAGACAAAGTCAGATTTCTGCATGCGTGCACGACCTCGAGACTGTATAAAACTAGCAACAGTTTCTGGTAGGTCAAACCTAATCACCAGGCAGCAGGTCTGAATATCAAGACCTTCTTCAGCAACATTGGTAGCAACCAAAAGATTAACCTGAATTATTATTATTATTATTGTAAGATCACTAAGTAATCTGGTAAATAAAATCGGAGCTACAGCATGTAATTAAACTAAGCATAATATAAATTAGTCAGTGCATGCCTATTTAGTTACTGAAGGATATAAATAATATATGCTTTGAAGGTTAATGTCAACAGCTGTAAGAGGAACGTAAAGTTTACATTAATTAACAATTTATCTCAGAGTGAATTTGTAGCAAGGACTATGTTCTTTACATCTTACAACTTTATTTAACATTGTATGTGTTTAGGTTGATGTCTAAGTTTGAGCGGATGGGCTTCTTGGCCCTATCATAATTTACACTATGTATTGCAAACTTACATCTTAATAAAGGTTCATCATATTCATATGGTACGTTGGAGTTCATACACAAGGAAAATTATGGTAAATTTTGGTAAATTCAAATTTGAAATGCCTGCATTTTTGAAGTCCTTGGTTAATTACGCCTTAATATTAGAGGGTTTTCTTTTTAGCTGGAGAAAACAGTATGAATAATCAACACTGCATTTATAAAAAACAGTATTTCATTAGATGTGATGTTCAAGATCACTGGCAATGTGTATAGCTTGAAAGATTTGGTGAAAAGTCGTACATCAATCAATTAAGCTGTCTCTTACCTCATAGTTTCCCGACTCCCTTATCCCTGCTCTTACTGTGTGCCTACAAGGTGAATTTCAATATAATATTTTCTGTCTTAGACTTCATCCTAAATCACCATAAGGTAGATTTTAGTATGTACGAATGTATAACGTGGGTGAGGCCCATTTATTTGTACAAATAGCAACTGACATTGTAAGACAAGAGTTCCCAAATCCCTTAACATCAAAATCTTTCCTATATAGTAACAAAGGTAGGTTCATTTCCTACACTAGTCACATAAAATTATTACTTTGACCCCATGTCGTCAACATTGACGAAGCTCCATGCCTCTTCTACTCTTGGTGGAGTAATACTTTGTTGTCATTAAACTCCCATATTAAAAATCTCTCCGTCGAGCTCCACTCCGTCACATTCAAGTTTCTCCATTGACAATCTTCTACAACTTCAGGTGGTTGTTGTCATCCTGTACATCATGCTAGCACCACCGCTTCTCTAGAATGATAGCATAATTTTTGTTAACGGTCTCACAAAGGCATCCCTTACCTTTGGCTGATAGTTCTGTTGTTATCGCACATCTCGGGTGTTGGCTTCTTCTGTTTGATACGATACAAGATGTTGTGTACCCTAATATGTCGGATAGTTGAATATTGGTGAGGATCCATATGATCTTGATCTTTCTTGGATGTTGTGTAAAATTTCCATTGGTATCATGGCCGGTAACAACTATATGGTTAGAAAATCAAGTAAAATGAGAGACAACACGGAAAACACAAAATTTATATGATTCACCCCAAGATAGCTTATATCCACGGGAAGCAACATGCTGTTTCACTAGATGAAAGAACAGTGTTACATGAGTTAGATGCTTTATTTTTGTTTGATCACTAAAATCTTAGAATAAGAGAAGTTTAAATATTACTCTATGCATAGTAAAAAAACTTCAAAATGTCTTTTGACTTCATATGAATTAGGATTCTAGACATATAACTAACATATATCAAGACGTGTATGACCGAGATCACCTCGAGTAAGCTTACCGGTGAAAACTTTGTAGGGAAGAGTCAGTTTATAATGCCAATCCCTAATAGCTTGAAAGACCTGGCAAAATATGTGTGCATCCATGTTCAATGCAATGGATTCTTCTTTTGCATTCGTCCAGTCTCACACATGCATCTAAATATGAATAAGACTATCTAAAGATGATGGTGGATTATATTTGCAATAAAGTGATGTGAGGTTACGTTAATACAGTCTTAGGTGATTGAATGTATTAGAGAACAATTTAAGGTATTAACTAAAAAATAATCAATTTAGACAAAAAACAATATATAACAAATTAAAACGTACATTATATTGTGTCAGATGGACGTGGGAAAAAACTTTAATGGAATAAACAAATATAGGAAAACAATCCCACGGGATTATAGAATGACAATTATGCCTAAGTATAAGCATTAAAAGATATAATAGGAAAAGGGAAGATCTTTGCAACGAATAAAATTTGAATAAGCACTGTAGCAGATTTGATAGAACCCAAGAAAACTCAATTAAATGCCCCCAAAACAATAACGAAACACATTCACCCGCATGATTCCCCGCAAGTATAGATCAAAACATTCCTCGCCCACCAACACAACAATAGACAGTGGTCAGAACAATGGGATCATCCAGAAGAAATATACAAGTGGAGAGGACAGAAATTACAAAAGGACGAAAAGGTAGAAGCCTGAGAGAATAATTACAGGGGTGAAACCTGCAGAGAGCCCACAAGTTTAGGACAGGGCAGTCACATTAGCAGATTTCTTTTCACATAATTGGCTCATCACTGTATCCTCTGCATTACCATGCATCAATGTTGCAGATGTCGGATGTCAGAGACACGTCAGTTTAGGTTTTCATGTCGCCTTTTTATATATCGAGGGATATATCGGAGATATTTCATATATCGGATTTTAATATTTAATTAATTATATATGTAATTAATTGTTATTTTTTATACATGTCACAGTACTACCAACTTTACAACCTATTAAACTTTTAAATATTAAAAGCTATATGTAACATTTAACACACTTTAAAGATAAAAATTTGTAAAACTAGTGATTTAACACACATTTTATTTATCATCAGCAGTACACTATTATCATTCAAACTTTCAAAGTATCCAACAAAAAGAACAAAACATTCAAGTATCAGTCAAACTTTTAAAGTATTCCACATTTTATTTATCAAAAGGCACAAAACAGCAATACAACTAAAAATGAGATAGGATATACATGCATCATCGATTGCAAAAATGAAGTTGGATAAATAACTAGTAATATGGATATTTCAAATCATTTGTTGACTAATAAACGAGTCAAATAAAAATAAGGCAGCAACTAATAAGACAACATGGAGCAATCAATAAGGCAACAACCCACAAGGCAGCCACCAAGCTACAAAGAACCTGCAAGTCAGTCGGCAAATAAGGCAGCATGGAGCAAGGCAGTAGGGCAGCTGGCCAATAAGGCAACATGGCTCAAGGCAACAAGGTTGCATGGCAGCAGCTAGCACAATAGTCAGCACAAAAAAAAACAAAAATGCAGAGCGAGAGAATGAGAGGGGGAGGTAGGGAGAAGAATGTACCAGTCGACAGAGTGTCGAGATCGAAAGCACCAGCGAGATAGAGAGCACCAAAGAACCGGAGAACCAGAGAGCACCAAAGAACCGGAGAATCAGAGAGCACCAGCGAATAGGGAGAAGAAATAACTAAAGAGATAGAGTGTCCACAACGCGCGAGAGAGGGAGAGCACCAGAGAGCTAGAGAGCACCGACGAGTGGGGAGAGGAAAGAACCAGAGAGATAGAGTGCCGACAGCGCGAGAGAGAGCGAGGGAGAGCACCAGCAAGCTAGAGAGCACCAGAGAATCAGAGAGCTAGAGAGCACCAGGGAGCAGGGAGAAGAAAGAACCAGAGAGTGTGTCGACAGCACGCGAGAGAGCAAGCGAGAACACGAGCGGAGAGCATGAGGGAGAGCTAGGGCAGGAGCGGTGGAGTGAAATGAAATGAGCGGGGTCGGGGGAAGTTAAAACAACGGTCGTGTTTAATATAAATAAATAAAAATAAAAATTAAAAAAATGGGCGATATGCCGTTTTTGGGGGGTCGGTATGTCGGTTAAAACCGACATATCGACCCGTTATTTTCAAAACGCCACGACCACATAGTTAAACGGTTTCGTGGCGTTTTAACTCCCAAACCTTCATGTCGGACATGTCAACCGATATCCACAACATTGTCATGCATAACTGAAATCAGGAACCCTGCTTGCAAGATACGATTTACATTAACTCCAACTCCAAGTCAAATAATCCCCAATCCATTGACGCCCTTTATAACCGACAATTTCATAATTACAACCACTCCTAAACATATTTGTAGAAAGAGCTCAAACTTGTATGTATTAATTGAGTATGTAAATACAAGGAGAGAATACAAATATATAGGAGAAAGAGAGAGAGAACAAATCTTATACAAGATGTGGGACTAAAAGAGAGAAAGCATAAATGGGCCTAAAACATGGGCCCAATACATGGGTTATTCTAACACTCCCCCGCAAGCTGGAGCGTACAAATCGTATGCACCAAGCTTGGACAGACATTGATAGAAGGATGCCTTGGGAAGAGCCTTTGTGAGGACATCCGCAAATTGTTCCATCCCTGGAACATGCTTTAAATCGAGCTTCTTCATTTGAACTTTCTCTCGAACGAAGTGACAATCGACTTCAATGTGCTTCGTCCTTTTGTGGAAGAATGGGTTCTTGGCGATATGAGTTTGGCTATCACAAAGAAGAAGAGCTGGAGAAGGTAATTTGACACCCAGATCAATGAGGAGACTTTCAATCCACGTTAGTTCTGATACAACAGATGTCATTGCCCGGTATTCTGCCTCAGCTGATGATCAAGCAACTACCGCTTGTTTCTTGCTTCGCCATGTAACCAAATGGTCCCCAAAGTATGTGCAGAAGCCACTAGTAGATCTCCGGTCATCAAGAAAGCCAGCATAATCCGCATCAGAGTATGCCACTAAGGTTGGAGCAGACGAGGAAGTCTGGTAAACAAGTCCTTGACCCGCGGCTGTTTTTAGGTACCTGACAATGCGTTCAACAGCCTGAAGATGAGATTTACGATGAGAGTGCATGTATCGACTGACAAGACCAACAGCAAAGGAAATATTTGGTCTGTTAACCGTGAGATAGATCAATTTCCCAACTAGTCGTAAATAATATTCCGGATTCTGGAGAAGAAGATCCTAGTCAGATGCCTGAGCACATAACTTGTGGTTTACATCCATGGGACTATCACTTGACTTACACCCTAAAAGACTAGCATCATGAAGAAGATCAATACAGTACTTTCGTTGAGATAGAATAAGCCCGTCCGGTCGCCAGACAATCTCAAGACCCAGAAAGTATCGTAAAGTTCCCAGGTCCTTAGTCTGGAAGACCGAGTTTAGATGCACTTTGACGGCATGTATCCCTTGTGAGTCATCTTCTGTAATGATGATGTCGTCAACATATACTAATAAAAGGACTGTCCCTGTTGGTCGGTGGCGAGTGAACAGCGAGAAGTCGGCCGAGCTTCGAGTAAACCCGATATCACGAAGGACCTTACTGAATTTATCAAACCAGGCCCGTGGAGATTGTTTGAGACCATACAGAGCCGTAAGAAGGCGGCAAACCTGAGACTCCCCCGTGGTCTCAAACTCAGGCGGTTGTTGCATGTAGACCGTCTCCTGAAGATCCTCATTTAAGAAGGCATTCTTGATATCGAGTTGAAAGAGGGGTCACTGGCGATGAAAAGCGACAGAGATGAGGACTCGAACGGTATTGAGCTTGGCGACCGGAGAGAAAGTTTCCTCATAGTCGAGCCCATGTTGCTGGGTGAAGCCGCGAGCCACAAGACGAGCCTTCAGACAGTCTATCGTCTCATCAGCAGCATGTTTGATGACAAAGACCCACTTGCACCCAACCGGTTTCTGACCCGGAGGAAGGGGTACGACAGTCCATGTCTGGTTAGCCCAGAGAGCAGACATTTCCTCCTTCATGGCTGCCCGCCAGCCGGGATGTTGAAGCGCCTCCTGCACAGAGTTAGGAATAGCAATCGAAGAGAGAGAAGTAGCAAAAATGTGCAAAGGGGAAGAGAGGCGATGAAGAGAGACGTAGGCATCCAGAGGATGGGCAGTGGAAGGCGTTACCTGATCAGAAGGACGCGAAGAATCCGTGGTGAAGGCCGGCTGCAGAGGGGCAACGAAACTGGGAGGGAGACGAGTGTAGACACGGATAACAGGTGGTTTGGTGGTCGCAGGAGCGGGGGTAGGGGAAAGGGCGAATGTGGTGTAGTAGCGGGAATAACGGGACGGGGTAAAGATGGTGGGAGAGGATTCGGTGGGAGCGCAGCAGGCAACGGAACAGGGAAAAACGGTTGGTCTTCCCGGAAGGTAACGTCAGCAGAAACGGTGATCTTGCGAGTAGCGGGTGAGTAACAGACATAGCCCTTCTGGGTGCGGGAGTAGCCGACAAAGATGTGTTTCACCTCCCGGGGATCCAATTTATCCGAGGAGGGCCCGAGGCGGTGGACATAGCAGGTGCTGCCGAAGATACGGGGTGGGAGAGGGAAAGCCAGAGTGGAGGGAAACAGTATGCTAAACGGAGTAGCATAATTGAGGACAGAGGAGGGGAGGCGGTTGATGAGAAAGCAGGCAGTGGAAACCGCAAAGTTCCAGTATGCCTTGGGAACATGCATTTGAAGCATGAGGGAGCGGGCGACATCGAGTAAATGGCGGTTCTTTCGTTCGACAACCCCATTTTGTTGAGGTGTGTAAGCGCAAGAGGTTTGATGTAGAATCTCGTATTCCTAACACAAAGTGGTAAAGTCGTGGCTGGTGTATTCGCGAGCATTGTCAGTACAGAGGGTTTTGAGTGCGGTGTGGAATTGCGTCCGGGTCTCGAGGACAAAGGCCCGAAAAACCCGGGGAAGCTCAGAGCGTTCACGGAAACCACATATACTGGGAATCCTAAATGGACCTCATACATCCGAATGAACTAGATCAAAGGGAGCTGCACTGCGAGTACAATGCGAAGGAAAAGAAGAACGTGGTTGTTTGTCGAGGATACATGAATCACGCTGAAAAGAAGTAAAAGGAAGATCTGGAAGAGCCCGTTGTAGAACCGGTAGAGGGGCATGACCAAGGCGGCGATGCCAGGCAGTGGAGGAGACGGAAGACAGAATGGTGGGAGATTCATCGAGAAGGTAGAGCCCGTTCCGCAACTGGCTGCTACCAATGGTAGTCCGCGTCCGCCGATCCTGTATAACAAAGGAAGAAGAAGTGAATATAACAGAACAATCCAGATCACGTGTAAGGCGCCCAACAGAGAGTAAATTAAAGGGTGAACTCGGAACATGAAGAGCCGAGCGAAGAGGGATGGATTGGGTGAAAGAAAGATCTGCCGAGCCGGAGACAGGAACCAGCGCCCCATTGGACACAGTGATAGACTTCGGATAAGGAGAATCCGAGTACTTTGCAGGCCGGTGCGAAGTAATGTGATGAGTGGCACCAGAGTCCACAATCAAACCCGGGCTGGTGGAGAGACAAGCAGTACCTGTGTTGGAGACGGAGGCGACGAAGGCCGAGGGTGGGCTGAGCAGGCCCTGGAGATGCTAGAGCTGAAGACGTACGGTCTCAAGATCAAGAGAACTGACTTCAGTAACAACAGAAGCTGTCGGGCGAGGGGGGTAGCAGATTTTCTTATAGCAGGTCGTCTCAAGATGACCATCTTTCCCGCAGAAGGAGCACTTTGGCCGGCCACGGCCACCACGGCCACGGCCCCGCGAGCCCGAACGTCCCCCCCGAGCAAAAGTGGGAGGGGATGGTAAGAGCGGAGGGGCCTACTGAAGAAGCGCCGGTGGAGGAGCAGGAGGATCTGGAGGAGGAGAGACCTGGAGAATCATTGAGCAGACATCAAAGAAAGATGGTGTGATGGGAGCAGCCAGGACCTGAGCACGAAGACTCTGAAGATGAGATGAAAGGTGGGCCATGATGATGGCAATACAGGAAGCTTCCTTTTGAGCGCGCTTAGCAGCATGATTATTTGTGGGTGGCTGATGCTGGATCCAGGCTTCAGCAAGAGTTTTAGCCCGAGCAACAAACGAGGTCATATCGGAAGCGCCGCCAGTGTCGAGAGTGAAGAGGTCAGTAAGGATGTCGTAAAGATGCCGAAGGCTGTCGCGGCAAGAGTATAAGGAATGTAGCTCATCCCACATAGACTTGGCGGTGTCGTGGTACATAGCCATTTGATAAGGCTCACCATCCAAGAAATTCAGAATCCAAGTCTGAACACGTCCGTCATTGCGGAGCCAATCATCCGTAAGGGGAGAAGGAGGTGTCTGAGTAAGGTGAGGTAGGAGTCCCTTAGCCTGAAGAACCCGCCGAACTGAATGCACCCATGGAATAAAGTTTTTCTTGCCTGAAAGAGAGATGGTAGTGATCCGGAGCTCGTCACGGAGTTCGGCAGAATAGGTCGGGCGGTCTGGCGGACAGGCCGGTTGGACAGTAGGCGGGCTGGCCGCCGAACACGTAGAATTACCAGAAGAAGTCATAGAGACAGGCCGCAGACCCTAGACGACCTGGGAAGACCGCCGAGGAAAGAGCAGGAGGCCGCACGACAAGGCCGTGGCGGGAAGGACAGAAGACCGCGACCAAGAAAGCGGAAAGAAAAACTAGTCCGCACGGTCACACTGGCACCAGCGATGAAACAGATCGCGACCCAAATGCGGAAAGGAAGAGAGTTTGCAAGGTCTAGGTGAGCACAGTAGCGGTCAAAGCACAGGAACCATGCCGCAGCGGACAGGAGCAATCCGCAAGAAGAGAATAGGCGGCGCGACTAGAGCAGAGACCGCTCGGTCAGGTGTGAAGAAAACACAAGCGGCTGAAGGAGGCCGCGGCCAAAGGCGAAGCGGACAGGGAGAAGGAGTCCGCAGCGGGTAGAGACAAGTCGCGCGGACAGAGAGGAGAGGACAGAAGGATCAACACCAGACAAAGCAGGAGAAGTATCCAATGCAACATCAGTGAGATGGGCAAAACGAGAAGGTATATTGCAACCAGGGAAGCGCCCAAAGTCATGGCCACCACGAGGAAGAGCATCACCTCTTGGGGGAATAAAACCATGGAGTCTGAAGCAGGTGTCTCTGGTATGACGGATCTTCCCACAATAATCACAGAGGAGGTGCTCTTTATCACTATCCTTCGGCTTAGAATCCCGGGTTGGACAAACCCCCAGCAAAGAAGGGGCACCAGCAGCAAGAGCAGAACTCTCAGGAGCTGGGTCAGAAAGTAAAGTCTGGCGACGATCAAACTCCTGTGGAACAATGTTATAAACCTCCAGAAGAGACGGTAACGGCAAACACACCGAAATTGGAACATTGATCTGATCAAAATCCCGATGAAGACTATGAAGGAACTCAAAGATGCGGCTGCGATCCTCCCGAGCACGGACCATGGCCGCATCAACTGTGCTAGCAAAAGTAAAGGAATCAAAATGATCGTATTCCTGATACAACTGAGTAAACTCTATATAGTAAACAGATGGAGGCGATCACCCTGACGGAGCAAGGATATATTTCGACTCAACTGGAAGATTTGGGCAACATTACCTTTTCGAGAATAAATAGTTTTTGCACGCCGCCAAATATCAACAGTAGTATCCAGAAATAAATAGTTGCAAGCGATGGACTTCTGCATGAAATTCGTTAGCCAAGACATGACTAAGGAATTTTCTGAATCTCATTGAGGCTAATCAGAAGCAGTTTTCCCTGGTTCCTTAGTTTGTCGAGTGGCATAACCAAAGAGGTGAAGGCTCTTACGTTCCAGGGTGATAGAGCGAGACCAGGAACGATAATTAGAATCATCTCAACGGATAGTAGTAATATGCGGAGTAATGTGATCATGACTTTCACGAAGAGAACTTGCAGGAGGAAGAGCCTGTGAGAAGGACGCGGTAGAATCACTGAGACTAGACATAGTGTCTTAATAATAGAAATCTGGAGACCACACATCATTTAGGGTAGCAAAGATCGGTTGATTACGCCGAACAAAAATAGATGTAGAACAGGAGAGGAATAGAAATCCACTCCATCCAATGACTGAAAAGGAAAGCAGTGCATGAAGGAAGCAAAGGTTTTACTGCATGTCTGACACCGGAAGGAGAGGGGCTACAAACCCTGGGAGGCCTGCCTGAAGAGCGAGGGAAGTTGGCTAGAGAACTGGCGAAGCCTGGAAGGTCGACGACGAGCGGTCGGAAGGTGCGCTAGAAGATGTGATGAGACGTGTTGGCGGGGTCAGCGAACGGGCGGAGACGTTGGACGACATGCTGGAAGGATGGAAAGGACACTGCCGTTGAAGACCCACTGGAAAGGTGGATCGAACGACGCGTCGGTGGGCTGGACGAACGACACGTCGGTGGGCTGGACGAACGACACGTCGGTGGGCTGGACGAACGACGGAAGGAAAAAAAACATGTGCAGCGGCGGCTAGGGCACCAGGAGTCGTTACTCTGAGACCATGTTGGAGGAAACGAAATAATAATTCATTGATTGCAAAGAGCACAAGTCCTCTCTATATGTGGAGGCGAACCAAGAAATATTACACATGTTGTAAATAAAAACGTAAATAACCCATATTGTAACGGGTGCAAATAACCCGAAAACATAAAACATAACGTTCTTGATGTGACTAATAAAACGAAACAACTCGACTACTACATTTGACGCGATACAATAACTTAATAATAATAATAATAGAACTACATAACTGACGTACAGGATCCATAACATCATCAATACTGTTATCCTAAGAAAACAAAAAAGATTTGTACTACTGTTAACCTCTGAAATTGATATTCCTCCTAATATTATTTAGACAGCGGGCTAGAAAAACATTTTTTATGTAGATCTAATACAATAAACGCATGAAATAATAACAAGAGCAAACACTATGAGAAGTCTAAAGGATGTCATACTTTTACCCCAACATTAGCATAGAAACTACATGCATGGAAGAGTAGAAATGATCCCATCAACTACCAAGAAGTCCAAAAGGCATACAGATGAGTAGAGCCCTAAAAGTGCTCTTCCTAAAACCCAAGTACAACGAACCTCATCACACATATAATACATAGGAAAATCATATAATATCTTGTAGAACTATAGGCAAGAGAGGTAATAAGCACATAAAATCCAATCCATTTGGACGATCCTGGAACCATGCTTGAAACATGTCAAAACAGCCCATCAATACACAAAGAAAAGAGCCTAGTGTTCTTTTCTTTCTTCATTTCCCTTATCTCAGTTCATATAATCTAAATCAAACCACAGAATCTCCATTTAAATGTTCCTCAAACCATGCTTGCATCATGTCAAGACTATTCCACATGCACGAAGAAAAGAGCAGTGCAAAAATTCTCCAGCCCCAAAAAAACAATAAAAACATCAATTGATCTTCTATATCTTCAAGCAGGTGGAAATTCAAAATGAAAAATTGGTTCAAGTTTTAAATCAGACTAAATTCATGCCAATTATTTTTCGTCCATGTTCTTATCAAAGATATAAGCAATTTTCTCTGCATCTCTAAAACCACAAGATTTAAGTTTGTTCTTATAAAGATGGTGAACCTCAAAATGACACAATTAACTGCATTCAAATTGCAGCACCATTCAGAATTTAGAGAAGACTTTAATATATGTTTTTTTAAAAATTTTGTGGTGAGAGATACCTTTCCAGAGGAGAACTTTTCAACAATGGCATTCATCTTCCTCCGTGACATGTTCTTCAATCCAGAATGAAAGCCAACAAGGAAATCACATTTCCAAAACTCTAGAGACTTCAAACTTCTAAGAATGCATGCTAACGCCCTTGCAACTATGATTCTCTTTACAAATATTATGCACTTAGTATTCTCTTTTAGCCTGAGATAAATAGAGAAACATAAGAAACATGAACCAGAAAACTAAACATTATTGACAAATAAAAGAAACAATATATAAATTAAATATAACTACAAGATTCTTCTACTACATTCCCATCTTTAGCATGAAATGCATTATTTATCCACAATCAATACAGTAAGCCTCAGATGCAAACTAATAATGAAATTAAGAACATTAATAACAGAATTTAATGACCCCAAAGTGTTTGACTACCAAAGATTTTAAACATATATCTCTGCAACACACTTCTAAACTTATTGAATATAACGTTTATTCATGATTGTCAGCCACTCTAGTATGAAATCAAATAAATGATAGTAGTAGATTTTAGGCAATTCATGCAGTCATTTATCATTTTCATCTTCATCAACAGAAATTGATGCGGAGCGGAGAAGTGGACACGCAGCGGAGGACGAGTCTTGGGCACATTCGGGGCTGATTGACGACTTACCATATATGGAGTGCCCGGATCGATGATCCGACTCCGCGGATGCGTCCGGATCCGCGTTCCTATTCAATTTCATATATTACTTTGTTATTTTTTCATTTATTTTGATGTATTCGGGTAACCCCACTTCCCGCCAATTATGTCGTCGATGGTGGGATGCCCTGGTCTCTTCTTTATTATAAATAGAGTGCTTAGGGGGCTGATTAGGGCATTGCATAATTTGGAGATTACAATTCCCGGATTCCCGTGATCCTCCCAAGGAGCCGACTTCACAGAACCCTAGGTGACGACTCCTAGACGTGTATCTTCCTCCCCAAGGTATTACCAAACCCTAGACATCTTTTCCCCTCATCCTACCCCTCCACCGCCGCCCATATTCCCCTCATATAGCCGGTTATTTGTTGTCTTCCCTTTTGCAACAGCAGTTGATCAACTCTCTTCTCTCAGCCACCACCGCTTCCTTATTTATCCCTCCTAGCAGCCGCCCTCAGCCCACAGGCACCCAACCAGGGTCGCCGTCGGCACCTCCACCCTTTGAAGTCGTCGTCGCCTCCCTGTTTTGCCCTCCTCGCCTCCGCTCCTAAGCCCACAGCCACCCCACCTTGCCACCCCCCCCCCCATCCCGTGAAACCACCTCCAACAGCATCCCTCTATTAGATCTATCCAGATCTGGACATCTCAGCCCAGATCCAGTCATCTTCATCTACCCGGCCCACCTCCCATAGCCCGATCAGCTCCAAACTGCCAGATCCACCCTCCCGTCGCCCGGATCCGCCTCCATATAGCTGGATGTACTCGTTTTCGGCACATTTCCACTCCACACCGCCAAATCCAGTCGTCCATGTTGTCATTCCGCCTCCGGTTCCACATCGGATCACTGTCACAACGCTTTTGTCTCCATAATCTCCATTGTCATGGCAGCCCACTATTTGGTGAGTCACTTGTTGTATTGAACGATTATTTCAGCATTTTATTATTGGATTGGTTATTATATTTGTTTGGATATATTGCTTGTAGAAAGATCGCCTTGGATCGCTTGTGATTTGTAGATGGAATTCATTCGCCGCGCGTTTTGTCTTGGCCCTCCGAGCGAAGACAAGCCATTAAATGCTTGATAACTGAATGTTGTTTTTTGCTTTTAAATACTAGTATGTGGATTTATTATTGTAATTGCTTGTATTAATTTGTCACTGTCACCGGCGGTTTCATTGCATATAGACAAGGGTTGACATGTCAGTTTCTAATTTATATCCCTAGTGGTCTTGGATTTGTGCGCTCATTAGTCTACCCTATATCAATGGGTATCAGTCGGGTTTGGGTCACATTTGTATATGTAGTGGTAGGACATATAGAGTCTTTAGGTTCATCTATGCCTAATTTTCGTCAGCGTTCTTCTCCTCTATTTGGGGATCTCGAATCTACCTATAGCCGATCTCATAGTGCCCCTTCAGAGAGATACTCAATTTACTACGATGATTATTCTCGATCACAGCACACCACTTTCAGAGATCGTGTTGATCCACCAACACGATCTCACTATGCTACAAACGATCAGCATGATGATTATCGTCGTTCATATCCCTGCATGCAAGCGGATCATGTTGATCTTTCAACGCAACTCGATTAACTTAGGGATGATTATTATGAGAGAGATCACGAGTGGCAGATTCGTACCGCTGCCCCTTCTTTTGACGGCTCATCGAGTCCTGAGTCATTCAGTTATTAGCTCGTGGATATGGAGTATTATTTCGACCATTTTGGGTTATTCGTGAACGGCGCATCAAGTTTGTGAAACTTAGGCTTCTAGATCCGGCGAGAGCGTATTGGACTACCATTGAGAGGACTCGCGAGTGAGATCGTCTTCATCGCATCACTAGTTGGGTAGATATGAAGCGTATATTGTGATAGAGGTATCGGCCTTCGTCGTATCGGAGTCGCTTTCTTGAGCAATTATTTTCCCTTCAACAATTATTCATGTTGTCGCTGAGTACAGGGATCGTTTTGATGAGTTAGTTGTGAGGAGTGATATCCGAGAGGAGCCAGCTTGACCACTTCTTGATTTCGGTCTGGACTTCGATTTGATATACATATTGAGTTAGCTTATCACAACTCGAAGTCCCTTGAGCAGACATATCAGTTCACCCTACATCATGAACAGTTTGTGAGATCCGCAAGAGCTGGTCGATTGGATACATACCTTGACCACTGCAGTACGAGTCTCTCTCATACCGAGGTCACCACGATGCTTATCATTTTACAGTCGGACACAACAGAAATGATTCCTGATACGGACTTCTCTCACCCCAAGTGAGGTCCTTAGTCCGGTGAGTGGTCTATCTTTTGTTTTTGACTCTTCTTTGGTGAGACCGACTGAGAGTGGGTCTGAACGACCTATTGATTTTATAGTGTTGTGTCCCTCACCTACACAACTTCTTCTGACATACACTATGTTAGTTAGCACCCCTACCATAGACTCGTTTCTTGACACCGCACCTACAGACTCATTCTTGAGAGTAGGTCTAAGTCCCCCTCTCCGTGTCATTGCCCCAAACCACATAACGACCGAGAGCCCAGATCCTGGTGTTGATCTCGTAGTGTCTATTTCACTCATTCATTGGGACACTACCCCTTACGATGGTACTCATCCGGAGGATCATGACCATAATAACGAGTTCTATAACGAGTCTTCTGTTGAGTCTCCTGATGAGCCGCCACATCCTAGTGAGAATGAGATTCAGGGGAGCCGCTCGTTTATGAATTTCAAGTTATTTGCGTCTCTTTCATTATCATCTCTAGTCTTTCCCCAGAGAATGGATCTTTAGTGGAGCATTACGTATGTAGGGCCTTCCTTAAGTACACTTGAGCATACTCCTGATATTTTAAGGACCTACCCTATCACACATCGCACTCGTGATGAGTTTTGGGACACACCACCTGCTGACCCACCAGATTTTCAGGGACACTCACCACACTCTTGAGTAACAACCTATCATCGGTGTTTATGGTTTCCACTCAGGTGTTTGTCGCATCCGCGATGAATTTTCACACATACCTCCCGCTGAGCCCCCTGATATATCACATTCCCTGAGAGACATTTGACTTTTTACGAACTCGTATTTGAGTATTGATGCCTCACACGGTCATCTGGACACTCGTCGCACCCTGGATGAGTTTTTCTACTCCAACGAGAGAGCCTCATGTTGCCTTACCACACTCTCTATCAGGAGGTGAGTTCTTAATTCTTATAATTGCAAGTTATTTTGCTTTTCATATGACTCGTGTTGTGCTCGTATATTAGGGTAGAACAAGAAATAAATGAAATGACAAATCGCTAACGAGTCAAAATGAAATAATGAATCAAATCCAGACAAGTATTCAAGGTAAGCGAAGAAGGACAAACACATGATTAATCCTCCAAGAAAATTGTAAGAATAAAAGAAGAAAGAACACATCAAATTAATGGGGCCATCGTTAACCCAAATTGGGAGATGGGGAGAATAATCTTCCGACATCGTGCGAGTTAAGAGCATGAATAGTAATATGAACGTGCGAGAGAAGGTCACGGGAAGAGCAGTTCCTGTGGTGTGTGATTTTCTTGACGTACTTCAGGAAGAATTACCAGGAGTACCCCTGACAAGAGAGGTTGAGTTCACTATCAACTTGGTGGAAGGAGATACACCTGTAGCAAAAACAACATATCGTATGGCTCCTAAAGAATTGGCAAAATTGAAAAGCCAATTACAAGAATTATTAGATAAAGATTTTTTACGATCAAGTATATCACAGTGGGGAGTTCCAGTACCTTTTTGTGAAAAAGAAAGATGGTTCACTACAATTATGTGTAGATTATCGAGAACTTAATAAATTGACAATCCAAAATCAATATCCACTACCTCGCATTGACGATTTATTCGATCACTTAGTGAATGCAAAAGTTCTCATAAATTGAACTCGGATCGGGTTATCACCAACTGAGAATCAAGGAAGATGTCCACAAAACTGCTTTCAGTATTCGATATGGAGATTTTGAGTTCGTTGTGATGCAATTTTGGCTAACAAATGCGCCAACTATTTTTATGGATTTAATGAACCAAGTGTTCAAGGAATTCCTAAATAAATTCGGTATTGTCTTTATCGATGATATTATGATATATTCAAAAGACATGAATGAACATGTTGAGCATTTAAATAATATGTCGCAAGCACTGAAAAATCATGCCTTATATGTGAAATTCTCAAAATATGACTTTTGGTTGAATGAAGTCTCCTTCTTAGGTCATGTTGTGACTGAGTTTGGGTTGTCTGTAGACCCAGCCAAAATAGAAGCAATTATAAATTGGGCAAGACCGATAACTGTCACGGAAATTCGAAGTTTCCTTTGTTTGGCGAGTTATTATAGGAAATTCATAAAAGACTTTTCAAAGATTGCATCACCACTGACAAAATTAACCCGAAAGAATGTTCCTTTCATTTGGACTGATGAATGTCAGGAGGCATTTGAAGGATTACAAGAAAGATTGACAACAGCACCGGTGTTGGTCATGTCGTGTGGCAGTGAAGGTTTTCAAATTTATAGTGGCGCATCTTTGAAAGGCCTTGGATGTGTATTAATACAAAAAGGTAGAGTTGTCGCTTATGCTTCGAGACAATTGAAGAATGTTGAACGTAATTACCCGACTCATAATTTGGAATTGACAGCGGTCATCTTTGCGCTAAATATTTGGCGACATTATTTATATGTTGCTCAATGTGAGATTTTTACGAATCAAAAAAACTTGAAACACATATTTTCCCAGAAGGAAATAAACATGGGACAAAGGCGATGGTTAGAACCGATTAAAGATTATGATGTGGACATCAAATATCTTCATGGTAACGCTAATGTAGAAACTGATGCGCTCAATCGGAAAAATTTAGCATTCATGATTGCATTTTCTTTGAGTGACAATTCTGAACAGAGCTGAAAGGGCCGTTATTGCAAGACTTGGAGATTTGCATTTGCTAAACTTGGAACTGAGGAGTAGACATACATGTATCACTACTTGTTGTAACTCAAGGCTTACTCTTTCAACTGACGGCAGAACACTCACTTAAAGAAAGAGTAAGGAAGGCGATGAATCAGGATCCTATATTTGTGAAATTTCTTGAGAAGGTTTAAAGTGGTCAATCAACCGCATTAATAGAGAATGAAGGGCTATTATTTCTAAATAAAAGGTTGTGTATTTCTAATGTCGATACAATTCAAGCGGAAATACTCTATAAAGCGCATAATGCAACTTATTCAATTCACCCTGGAAGAATAAAATTGTATCAAGACCTCAAACATAAATTTTGGTGGCCAGGAATGAAGACCGATGTTATTGTGAAACATCATGAAATTCACCGATCTATCGTGTCTGACAGAGATAAATGTTTTACATTGGATACTTGGAAGTTAGTGTAGAAAAGATTGGGAACAAAATTATTATATAGTACTACTTTTCACCCGCAAATTGATGGTCAGTCCGAGCGAACCATTCAGATGTTAGAAGACCTCTTAAGGATGGTCGTACTCGATATACGAGGATCATGGGAAAAATATTTATCATCGGTAGAACTGTCTTATAATAATAGCTACCAGTCAAGTATTCAAATGGAACCATTCAAAGCGTTATATGGGAGGAGGTGTCAAACCCCGCTAAACTGGGCAGAGTATGGTGAATAAAAATTATTCAAAAAGGAGCAAGTGAATAAAATGAATTATAAGCTTGCACTTGTACGAGAAAGGTTGAAAATAGCGCAAGACAGACAACAAAAATATTTTAACGCCAGACATCGAAGGATAGAGTTTAATGTGGGCGATATGATGTGTCTTAAAATAAAATCTTTCAAAGGAGCTTCCTGAATTCGTCGACTTGGAAAACTTAGTCCAAGATATGTATGACCATTTCCAATCACTGAAAGGATTAGAGAGGTAGCATACCGCTTGGTGTTGTTTGATGCTCTTCTGAATCTTCATGATGTGTTTCCATGTGTCTCCTTGAGAAAATATGTAGCAGATACAGAAATAATAGTCCATTCTGAACATATTCAAATTGAAGCTGACTTATCAAGTCCAACAAAGCCATACAGAATAGTGGATTAGCAAAATAAGCAACTCCAAAACAAAGAAGTTTGATTCGTCAAATTCTGGTGGAAATGACATAGTGCACACGAAGCTATTTGGGAAAAAAAGTAATGTGTGACTTTTTCCCCTTCCTATTTGATGAATATGCAGAGTGAAGATTTTCGCGGACAAAAATACAATGATGGGAGAATTGTGACGTCGAATAAATTGTACAGGTACATATCATTTCGATGTTTATGTTATAATGTATGGGTACACTAGGCTTAAAACAAAACATATAAATGTGAGACCGGTTAGATAGGAGACTGGACCAGTACATTAAGTGTAGAAATGTTATTGAAGTTGGACTGGCTGGAGGAATGGCTTTTACCGGCTGAGGGAAGTGTGGACCGGTTCCACGAGGTCAAAATGGAGTGTGTCCCGATAGTAGAAAGCAGTGCTTGTTTAGAGGAAGAAAATGAAAACTCGTAACTCATTTCTTCCTCCTACGCCGAACGGAACCCGCGATAGAACTGCCCGACGCCGCTCGCTCCAGCTGCCCCAAATCTCCTCCGATTATTGTGATTTTTGTTCCTAAAGCAAGGTAATCTCTTCCTCTCAACTTCTCTTGAGTTTTGTTTGGATTGGAGACTCTGTTTGCTACTTTTGAAATTTCTAAGTTAACATAAAATTCTTTTGTTCACTTAATAATTCTTATCTTGAGTTTCAGAGACTTATTATGACTTTTTGATATATTCTTGCAATATTTCGACAAACACTAGCGGGAAACAAAACACCTAATTTCAATTATATGGTTCCTCTAAAAGGTTAATTAGGGTGGAATATTGGTGTAGTATGAAATTAGGGCAAAAACCATTTGCCTCCATGTTAGGGCAGCCAATAATAATGCATTATTGGGGTCAAAAGTCCATTTCATGAACCCTTATACATGTCCATATTTAATTAGAGCATGACATAAGGGCAGCCATTATGTTTGGATTACAAATTTATTAACTAACAATGGTACTTAGGTCAGCCATTATGCAAGGAGAAAGGCAAAGAGAAAGTAGAGGGAAATGAGCCACGCAAGGAGAAAGTAGAGATGCTCATATGACTTACGTTTTGCTCATATATTAGGGTAGAACAGGAAAAAAATGAAATGACAATTCGCTAACGAGTCAAAATAAAATAATGAATCAAATCAAGACAGGTATTCAAGGTAAGCGAAAAAGGACAAACACATGATTAATTCTCCAAAAAAATTATAGGAATAAAAGAAGAAGAAACAAAAACTTAATGGGATACACGAAGAGTTAACCCAAATCGAGAGATGGGAGAATAATCTTCCGACGTCGTGCGAGTTAAGGGCTCAAATAATAATATGAACGTGCGAGACAGGGGCACGGAAAGAATATTACTTCATAAGTATGAGATAAGGACACATAATTTACACTTCATATAGCCCATGCTTGAAAGTGAATTAAGCATGACATAAGTCAAAAGAAGAAATAGGAATAAGAGGGATAATTCGTTATAGGACAACATACAAAAGAAAGGATAAAACAAAGACCTATGCAAGACAATAATAATCTCTAATAATAAAATAATTCATCATAGGAGGAAAAGTAAGAATTCACATATTCCTTTGACAAATTAGAAAATAAAACTAAACAGGTGAAGGAAGAGTTGGTTCCAGCCACCAGTAGATAGAAACTCATAATCGACCATGTACTCGCCAGGAGAAGAGGTATCGGCTTTGGGTTGAAGTTTCGACAGCAGTGTTCGGCGTCCTGGATGATCACAGGTCGAGGTGCAGAGACACAGAGTGTCCTCGTGAGAAGTTTCAGTTTTACTTTATGTAGTGTTTGTAGTTCTACTTATGACATGTGTCTGCAAATGTTAGTTGTACATTTTGAGTCAATCATGTTTATATGTACGGTGTTGATAAGCCCCTTTTGATGTATGTATAGGGCTACCTGTTGTATTGTTGTACTTTTTATCCACAACTTTAATAAAATAAAATAATTTTATTTTGTCATGACATTTTACTTCTTGTACTTTATCATATATTGTTGTACTCTGAATGTTCTTACCTTGCTCATTATGAAATGTTTGTGATAAATTGTAGCGGTAGCCGTAAGGAGACCGTTACATGATTGCCACCACAGCTCACCCATTTTTTATACATACCCACTTGTAGACCTGTCTTTTATGGTTTCACCCACGCCACAGCCGATCACACCAGGATCCACCACTTGAGAGTTGAGCGTTGAGAGCATTACAGAGATCAGATCCCATCAGTACGCTCCTACTACAAACGGACCTGTGTCGTTACTTAGTACATTGGCAGGACCTCCCAAACGCCGATGACATCGGGATACTACCAGCAGAGCTTGATCGATTCACCACTGAAGTTCGACTTTAGTACGGCCATCTTCACTCATCGGAGATGAAAGCTTTTCAGTCGGGGGAGTTGATTGGCGGGGATATTTTCCCATCGACGACACATGGACAACCTCTAGTGGATCTCATGGAGTCTTACCTGGCATACATCGAGAGAATTTCGATCACTATTCATCAGGAGATGAATTCTTTCAGGTCGGGGAGAATGATGTGGAGCAGAGACGTGGACCCGCAGCGAAAGATGAGTTTTCGGCCCGTTCAGGGCCGATTGATGACTTACCATATATAGCATGCCCAGATAGATTATCTGACTCAGCGAATGCGTCCGTATCCGGATTCTGATTAAATTTCATATATTATTTTGTTATTTTTGCATTTATTTTGAAGTATTCGGGTAATCTCACCTCCGGCCAATCATAGTCGTCGATGGTGGGATGATCTAGTCACCTCTTTATTATAAATAGAGTGCTTATGGGATTGATTAGGCATTGCTGAATTTGGAGATTACAATTCCCGGATTCTTGCGATCCTCCCACGGTGCCGACTCCGTGGAACCTTAGGTGACAACTCTTAGGCGTGTATCTTGCTCACCAAGGTATTACCAAACCCTATACACATTTTCCCCACATCCTACCCCTCCACCGCCGCCCACATTCCCCCCATAGAGTCGGTTGTTTGTTGTCTTCCCTTCCCCAATAGCAACCGACCAACCCTCCTCTCTCAGCCATCACCGCTTCCTTATTTCTTCCTCCCAGCAGCCGCCCTCAGCCACGACCACCCAACCACCACCGTCGTCGGCTCATCCACCCTCTGAAGCCACCCCCACCTCCCTGTTTTCCCCTCCCAGCATCCTACCCTAAGCCCACGGCCACCCCCCCCATCTCGTGGAACTACCTTCAACAACCTCCCTCTATTAGATTTGTCCAGATCTTGACATCTTAGCCAAGATCCAGCCATCCTCATCTACCCGGCCCACCTTCTATAGCCCGGATCCACTCCAAACCGCCGGATCCACCCTCACGTCGTCCGAATCCGCCTCCACATAGCCGGATCTACTTATTTCCGACCCATTTCCACGCCACGCCGCCAAATTTAGTCGTCCACGTTGTCATCCCGCCTCTGATTTCACATCAGATCGTCGTCACAATGCTTCTGTCTCTGAAATCACCATTGTCTTGAACAGCCCACTATTTGGTGAGTCACTTGTATTGGACGATTATTTTCAGTATTTTATTATGGAATTGGAAATTGTTGCAATTATCGAGTCAATGTCGGTCATGTAGTGTCTTTATGTCTTTGAGGTTTAGTCTCACATCGTCTATCAGTGTTATATGTCCTGTTGTAACTCCTATCTAATGCTCTAAGTGGATGAATAATAGTATCAAACATTTCTATTTTATTTCATTCAATATGGTATCAGAGATAGAAGTTCTGGAACCCTAAAAAAACCCCTTCAAGTGAGTCGCTGCCCTTTGGCTTCCGCTTCTCTGTTTTGTCTCAATCGACTGCGCCTGTTTATGCTCCCGCCAAGCATCTCCACTCCCGTCGACGGAATCGACGTCTGATTCCATCGACGGAAGTGGTCTCTATTCCCTTCGACGAGGAGTCTTCTGCTCTAGCCTACGCTTGATCCCGTCAAGCCGATTCGGCCAATCCTCCTGTCTGCGTCATCGACGTTGCTATCCGCCGTGGATTCCAGCCGCTGCTTCTTTTGCGGGCTGGTCACTGGTCGTTGACGACGTGCCCATCGCTGGCCGATCCCGTCATTCCTATCGCAGCTCGTGGTCGCCGATCCCTTTGACGAAGATCTTTGCTAATCAGTCTTCATACTCCTTTGTTGATCCAAGCGTCTACAATATCACTTTTGTCGCCTCTCCAATTTCTGGCAACCACTGTTGCTTCTTTCTTGGTCTTCTCCAACGATGACGCTTCCAGTCAGCCGATCCAGTGGACATTTGGTTTCCTCTCATCTCTCGGCTTCTGATTCAGTCGTTGTGGTTGTTACTGATGTTTGCTACTTTGACGATAATCGACTCTGCTGCTCCGGACCAGTCGCTGCCTTATTTTTTTCTGATGATTTTGGATGACTCCTGTTGGTGCTGCTGCATCACGAATTTCCATCAGTCTTTGTTGTTGAAGCCGCTTTTGGGGCTTTGATCTCCTGCCGAAGTTGATGTTCTTGTGTTATTTTTGGGGGGGTTTAATTATTTGTTGCTAGTATTTGTTTTGTATCGTCTTGCTATGCCCATATGCATGTGTGTTCCATGTGAGGGAGAGTGTTTGGGATGAGGGTGACTTGGATGATCTTTCCCAACCTTTCGTCTTCATTCCACACGACCTTTAGGTTTATGTCGTGTGTGTCTCCCCGTGTCTTTCTATTTGGTCGTGTGTTGGGGACGCGACTGATGTTAGTATTCTAATCTCATCAGGTTGTGTCCTGTGGGACCATGTCGTGTGGGGCTGTGCCGTGAAACACCGCTCTTTGTGCGGATTATCCCCAACGGATTATCCTCGGTCGCCCGGTTGATGATTTGCTCCACATCGTTTGTTCTCTTTCGCGTGTTGTGTGTGTAGGTGATGTTGGTTGACCGATTTCCAGCAAGTCCACATCGTGTGTGGGTCCTGCGTCGTGTGTGGGTCAATATCGTGTGTGGCTATGTCCCTGGTTTGATTCCCCGGTTTGGAATTTCCCCCGGTGGCTCGTCTGATGTTTTGTCCCGCATCGCCTACCTCCATAACCATCATTTGATGTGTCCAAGCTGAAGGATCCCCCTTTCAGCTTGAGCGGGAGTATGGGAATTATCGAGGCAATGTCAGTTGCGTAGTGTCTTTATGTTTTTGAGGTTTAGTCCTGCACCGTCTGTTAGTGTTATATGTCTTGGTGTAACTCCTATATAACTCCCTAAGTAGATGAATAATGATTTCAAGCATTTCTATTTTATTTCCTTCAACATATAATATATTTTCTTGGATATATTTTTTGTGGCAAGATCGTCCCGGATCGCTTGTCATTTGCATGTGGGACTCATTCGATGCGCGTTTTGTCTTGGCCCTCCAAGCGGAGGAAAGTCATTAAATGCTTGCTAACTGAATGTTGTTTTTTGCTTTTAAATATTGTTGTGTGGGTTGATTATTGTAATTGCTCGTATTAATTTGTCGTCGTTACCGACGGTTTCATTGCATATAGACTAGGGGTTGACGTGTCATGTTCTCATTTTCATCTCTAGTGGTCTTGGATTTGTGAACCCTTGACCTACCCTACATCAGTAACTTTATGGGCTTGGTATTTTGAATATGTCCTATCCATTCAATATGTTATATGTTGCAACTTGCAAGTTGGAATATTTTTTGCCCAAAAAAGGAAGAAATAAAAATTAGTAATATAAGAAGATGGTATTGGCAAAGATCCATCCTCTTTATCTTCCATAACACAACAACCTTTCTTTTACACTAAAATTCTTGTTTCAGGATTTTGAACATAATAAGTAGGAAGAGAACAAAACGAACACAAGGAAAAAGAAACTCAAGTTCCTTTAGAAATGGTAAGCCGTCCCTAAGAAATTTTTACTAGGAAATACATGCATAAATTTTTTTTCTTTTAAGTGACTGAGACCTTCCATTAATTTTGTTTTATTAGTTACTGCTCTATTTTAAGGAATATTTGTATTTTCAGCTTTTTCAATTAGTTTTTTTGAGACAAATTGATTAGAGAAAACCTCTACTTTACACTCTAGGGTCTCTATTCCTACAAATAGAACTTTACGGTGTATTGGAACTGTTAGAAGACATAAGGATAAATGATGTAAAGGTCCATTTATAGGCCCTTTTCTTCCTTCTCCTTTTAGTCCCACATCTATTGTATAGGATTCTTCCTCCCTCTCTTCTCCTATATATTTGTACTCTCTCTTGTATTTGATATATGAAAGAAGGATATACAAGGTTTGCCCATTGTTTCCTACATGGTATCAGAGGGATACGGTCTGCTCTGCCTGTTTCTGTCCTCCTGGCTCTCTTTTTAATCGGGCGGTTTGTTCTCCGGCTTATCCGCTTTATCTTGCGGCCTTCCCTGGTTCTCCTGCTTCTAACCGCGGCTTCCCGCGCGGTCTATTGTTTTCTTACCGCTCCTCTTCCTCTCTCTCTCTCTCTCTCTCTCTCTCTCGTGGCGTCCACCTCGTCTCCCCCCCCCCTACTTTATAAACTTCTCGGTCTGGCGGGCCCTTCCCCCTAACCGACCGGTTTTTTCTTTCTTCCCGCTCGGCTTCTCTCCCTCTCGCTGCGATTTCTTCTTCTACCTGCAATCTCACCTTCTCTTACCTTATCGCGCGACTTCGTTCCTTGTCGCTACGACTTCTTTTTCTCGCTACGTTTTTTCCGAACCGCTGCGAGCACCACGTCTGGTCGCGGCACCGTTCTGTGTCGTTGGTGTTATCACCAAGACCGTGCGATTTTCCTTGCTTCAGTCGTTGCGGTTTCTCTTACCGCTACTGCTCTCCTACCCGCTGCGGTCTCCCTTCTTCACTCTCTGCAGGCGTCTCGCTTGGCCCTCTCTTAGCCGTTGCGGCTTCTCTACCCGCTGCGAGTTCCGCTCTTGGTCGGGGCATCTTTCCATGTCGCTGGTGTGCACACCGTGACCGTGCGGACTTCTCGTGCGGCTCCTTCTCTACTTAGTCGTTGTGCTTGTCTTGTCGCTAACGGCCTCTCCTCTCTGTTGCGTGCTCCGCATATTGGTCGCGGCATCCCCCTTGCCGCTGGTGTGTTATCACTGTGACCGTGTGGCTTCTCCTCGTGTCTAGTGTAACGCCCCGAAAATTGTATTTGAGTCGGTCGCGAAAAAAGGATTTTTGGTGCCTGTATAGGGGTACACGGCCTAGGACACGGGCGTGTCTAAGGTCGTGTCTGGCTGGTGTTTTTGGTCGTTTTCATCCCGAGAAGGACACGGCCAGGAACACGGCTAGATGACACGGGCGTGTCATTTGACACGGGCGTGTGCCTACCCGTGTCAGTACCCGTGTCCCGTTGGGTCGTGTCCACGGGCGTGTCATTTGACACGGGCGTTGTCGTGGCGGTTATGCGTGACACGCCATTTGACACGGGCGTGTCATTTGACACGGGCGTGTCCGGACACGGGCGTGTCGGGAGACCCGACACGGGCGTGTCAGGTTGGACACGGGCGTGTCTGAGCCCGTGTGGCTTTTCTCAGTTCGACGATCGTGCCTGGATCGAGGCACACGGCCTGGGACACGGCCGTGTGCCAAGCCGTGTTCGGCCCAGGTCTGGGAAATTTTGTGCAGACCTGAGCCGTTCGTTTTCTTTAATTAAGATCCAACGGCCCAGATGAGTTCCTGCTCTGTTAAGGCCGGGAATAGGGGAGTTAATCCCTCATTTCTCTCCAAGGCTTTCTCTTTCCAAGGTGTTAGAGAGAAGAGGAAGAAGGAGGTTTTCGGCCGCCGGCGGAGCATCGGAGCACCGTTTCGAAATCTGAGAGCGGATCCGTGGAGGAAAGTTTGTTGCGAAGAGTTCTGTCGGTGTAGTTTTTCCATGGCGCCAAAACGGAATACAAGGGTAACGATTCTCAACTTGAGCATGTGAAGCTCTTTCTTTCTGCATAGGGAATCCCGCTCCCGCGAGTGTGCGGTGAGTGCGTGGTGTTCCTTGGGGTTGATGTGAATAGTCCCCCGTGTGTTGCATATAGAGTCCGAAATCGTAAATACGGGCATAGGCATTGTGTGTGAAGCCTACCCGGACGTGTATCGTCTGTATCGGTGATGTTGCATTTGATATGGTTTGCCGGAGAAGACTCCGTGCTTTGGGTTTTTCGGGTTTCAACGCGGTAGATTGCAGCAGGGATCCTTGTAGGTTAGCTTTAAGGCGCACCCGAAAAACTGAGCGGAAACGTGTTCTGCTAACTTGGCGGTCTGGGAACCGGCCTTGATCATAACTGGGTTATGAGATTGTTTGAAAAATTTTGGGATCCGAGAGAAGCTTGGCCCGCGCGTAGGACTTAAATTGTATATGCGGCGTGAGCAACGGGCAAGTGGAATTGGACCTAGTCTATGTGGAACGGTGCGAGAAATCCGAAAAGGGCACTGGCGTTGGCATAGTCGGGAGCCTTAGACTAGACAGGGTCAGAAAGGCTAAAATGCTCACTTGGTTGCCATCTTTGGGATGGTGGTGAAGACACTGATATGTCAGGATTCACCGTTAATGTGCCTTGAGTGCACAGGGTGTTTGGCCGTGCAAGCCTACACCTGTGGCGTAGTATAATTGCGCTTTATTGTTTTATTGGGCTAATGAATTGCAGGGAAAGAGCACCGCCGTCCCGAGTAAGGGGCGGGGTCGTTATAATTTGGTCGGCTTTTGGCTGACAGTTGCTTTGTTTGCCACCGTGCGGTGGAATGTGCTTGCAGGTGCTGCGGAGCAGAGTACCAAATAGCGGGCTGCAGCTCATGTTGCTGTGCTGGCCCTAGAAGGTCGTAGAATAGTTGTTTTTTACTTTTATCATGTGTGGCCGGCCTGCGAGCCGATGTATGTAAGACATGTTTTATTAAGTGAACATTTGTAAGGTCATAAGACCATGTACCTTTTCAGTGCTTTGGGTTTCATTCCTGTGGTTGTAGTCGTGGACATTCATATGTATTGGATTTAAGATTTGGGTTCTTTCAACTTTAAAAACTTCTGCTAGAATGCTCTGTATAGGACGTGTAGTCTTAATTGGATGGTTTGTATATTCATTCGGTAACCCTTCCGACTGTCTGTGGTATATGGCGTCGGGTTCCAGCTGCACCTTCTGTTATATGTCATGCGACGGATGGGGGTGTTACAATTTGGTATCAGACTTCTGGTTACGGTCAGGCTTAAATGAATTCGTGGGCGAATTCTTTTAAGCGGTGGTGAGCACATGTGTGCGTCATCGTTATAACATCAAAAAGAACCCATGAATGTCCACTTAGGAATGAAAAATACACTTGTTTTGAGAAATCTGCGTGTTCCTATAGTTGTTTTTTGCAATTTTGTTTAGCCACTTATTGGTATTTTGTACGACTATAGGTGACTGGGAGTGGCGCAGAGCCGACAGAACATCTGATTTTTGAGGATTATAGTGCACCCAGCGTCGTGCTTGAGACCCCTCCATCGTTTGAAACCATAAGAAGAATCGTTGAAGTAGTGCTCGCTGTGACTAGTGCACAACAGGGAAGCAATATGCAACCCTTTGTCCCTGGGATGACTTCAATGTCGGGTGGTGTGTTGGATCAAAGGACTTTAAGAAAGTCAGCAGGCCAGCAGTTGAACATGTCCTTAGTGCAGGGTACGCACTCAGTCGATGAGTATTTGCAGGCGTTCCTTTTCATAAGCCACCACCCATGCTTTGAATTGGAGAACGAACAGTCTATAGTTGATAGATTCTATAATGGGCTGCGTGGTGAGCTGCGAATCCTACTGGTAGGACCAAAACTATTGGGATTCCGAGCCCTGGTGGAGTCGGCTAGATCGTTGGAAGTAGATTTGGGGAGGATTCACCCGATGCCAGTGAGTAGGGTATCGAACTCTGCAAATCCTAGGAGGGCTGCATCCCGTAGAACGCCCAAAGAAGGGGCTAAGGCTGGGACTAGCAAAGTTATGTACAACTGTCGAGCTTGTGGCAAGAAAGGGCACTTTGCCCGAGAATGTTTGGATGGTGCTCAGAAGATTAAGGAAACTATGTCAGGAGCAGGTAAGGACTCAGGAGAAAAGAAGGCAGACTTCAAAGTGCCTAGTTCTAAGTCAGGATTCCGCAGATGGAACAAGAAGCAGAGGACTTCGAACTCAGCCCCTTCGGCTGATGCGTCGGGAGCAACTACAAGTCGAGTCCCAGGAGCTTGCTACAACTGCGGGAAGACGGGGCATTTTGCTCGTGAGTGTTGCAGCGGACGTGCAAAGTCCGAGAGGAAGCCTGGAGCGACTTATGAGGAGAAAGGGAAGGCGGTGGAGTCAACCGCGTCCCATCATGCTCCAGCTCAGCCTAGAGTCTACAACCTTGGTCTTCAAGAGGCCATGAAGCAAGCAGACGTGGTGACAGGGATGAGTTAAATTACAGTAGTTTAACTTTCATAGTTGTTACATCTTTTGTTTGTTAGCTTACTTTTGTTGGTGCTAGGCTTTGTGTTGATCTTTGAGTTTCCGGCGAGAGCCCTGTTTGATACGGGAGCATCGCATTCCTTCTTCTCCGAAAAATTCATATCGCGCATCGGAGTTCCGTCCTCGATGGCAGAAAACAAGTTGGATGTGTTGTTGCCCAATGGGTGCTCAATGCGTGCAGATAGGATCTGCGTAGTGAAGATTCAGATTGGAGACCAGGAGTTTGTTTTGCGAGCGTTGATTCTACCATTAGTGGAGTTCGACGTAATCTTCGGTATGAATTGGCTCTCGGAGCAGGGTGCATGCATCGATTGCAACCGTAAGGAAGTTAAGTTGGGTCTGGACACTGATCGGGAGACGACTTTTGCGGGCATGAAGGGGTCAGGGAAAGTTTTGATGTCGGCTCTTCAGGTGATCAAGGCAGTTCGGTCTAGGGCAGAGCTGTTTGTCACTCTAGTGCAGACTTCGACGCCTAAGCCTAGTTTGGACAGCATCTCAGTTGTGTCTGAGTATCCCGATGTGTTCCCAGATGATCTCCCAGGAGCCCCTCCTCAGCGGGAGATAGACTTTACTATAGAGATGGTACCGGGTGCCAAACCGGTGTCACGCTCCCCCTATCGGATAGCGCCAAGAGAGATGACGGAGTTGAAGGTGCAATTGCAAGAGTTGCTAGAGCAAGGTTATGTGCGTCCAAGTTCGTCGCCTTGGAGCGCACCAGTTCTCTTTGTTAAGAAGAAAGTTGGGAGCTTGCGGCTTTGTATCGATTACCGGGAATTGAACAAGCTTACGGAGAAGAATAAGTATCTGATTTCAAAGATTGACGATCTATTTGATTAGTTGGTTGGGTCAACGGTATATTCGAAGTTAGATCTGAAGTCCGATTACTACCAGTTGAGGATAAGGGAGAGCGACATCCCAAAGACAGCATTCAGTACGCGGTTTGGGCATTACGAGTTCACGGTCATGCCGTTTGGGTTGACCAATGCGACATCTGTGTTTATGGATCTGATGAACAGGACGTTCAGAGAGTACCTGGATCGTTTCGTGATAGTATTCATCGATGATATCCTGGTGTACTCGCGGTGCGAGGAGGATCACTACAATCACCTACACATGGTGTTGGAGACGTTGAGGAGGAATCAGTTGTATGATAAGTTCTCCAAGTGTGAATTCTGGTTATCCTCGATAGCGTTCCTTGGTCATGTTATCAGTGGAGAAGGGATAGCTGTGGATCCGGCGAAGATAGTGGCGATACGAGAGTGGCCTGCTTTGAGTACAGTGACAGAGGTCCGGAGTTTTCTGGGGCTTGCTGGCTACTACAGGCGCTTCGTAGAGAACTTCTCGCGGATAGAGCTACCACTCACGACGTTGACTAGGAAGGATCAAAAGTTTGTGTGGTCTTCGGAGTGCGAACAGGCTTTTGAAGAGTTGAAGAGGCGGTTGACCACGGCGCCTATTTTATGTTCGCCAACGGGAACCGAAGGGTTCGAGATCTATAGTGACGCTTCGGGTAGTGGTTTGGGTTGTGTTCTGCTACAGCATAGGAGAGTGATACCCTATGGTTCACGACAACTGAAGGTTCATGAGAGAAATTATCTGGTCCACGACTTAGAGTTAGCGGTCGTGATATTTGCTCTAAAGCTTTGGAGCCACTACCTGTACGGTGTAAAGGCCGATATTTACACTGATCATAAGACCTTGAAGTACCTGTTGGACCAAAAGGATCTGAATATGAGGCAGCGGAGGTGGATGGAGTTCTTAGGGGACTACACCTTCAAGATACATCATGTGCCCGGGAAGGGTAATGCAATGGCGGATGCGTTGAGTCGCAGGACTCCGGCGCAGGCCAACTGATTATCGGTACATGATGAGAGATTGGTCCATGAGTTGGAGGCTTCGGAGATATCTTGCGTCGACAAGCAATCTAGTGCTGAGGCGAAATTATTTTGGATAGAGGTGTAGTATGACCTAGCTGATAGAGTTCGGCGGGCTTTGGTTCAGGATAACAGCATGAAACAGATCTTGGAAGAATCTTTGGATGGGTCAAATTCCCAGTTTGTTGTTGAGGATGGGTTGCTAAGGAAGGACGGTCGCCTATGCATTCCTAGTGCGGATAATCTTCGGGAGGAGTTGATGTATGAAGTTCACCATACCAAGTACTCAATCCACCCGGGAAGCACGAAGATGTATAGAGACATGAAGAAATTATTCTGGTGGCCGGGTTTGAAGAAAGATGTAGCACTTTATGTGGCCAAGTGTCGTACTTGCGCATTGGTGAAGGCGGAATGCCAGAAGCCCGGAGGTTTCTTGAAGCCCCTACCTATCCCAGAATGGAAATTCGATAACATATCTATGGATTTTGTGCATGATTTGTCGTGGTCACAGAAGGGAAACGACGTCATTTGGGTGGTCGTAGATAGGTTGACAAAGGTGTCACACTTTATTCCGAACAAGAAGGAAGACCCGGTGGAAAAGTTAGTCAAACTCTACGTGGAGAATATTGTACGATTGCATGGTGTGTCACGCAGTATTGTTAGTGATCGAGATGGACGCTTCACGTCGAATGACTGGAGGTTGGTGCATAGTCTGTTGGGTACTAAGCAAAAGTTCAGCACAGCCTTTCACCCGCAGACGGATGGCCAAACCGAGAGGGTCAACAGGACTATGGAGGACATGCTTCGCATGTGCGTCCTAGATTTTGGAAAGCATTGGGAAGATCACCTGTACATGGTGGAGTTTGCGTACAACAACAGCTTTCAGGCAAGTATTGGAATGGCGCCTTTCGAAGCCTTATACGGGAGGAAGTGTCGTACGTCGTTGTCTTGGTTGGAGGCAGGCGAATCGAAGTTGTACAAACGTCAAGCGGTGGAAGACGCCATTTCAATGATACGGACAATCCAGGAATGATTGAAGATCGCTCAGGACAGGCAGGCAAAGTATTACAACGCCAAGCATAGGAACGTGGAGTTCAATGTTGGCGACATGGTGTATCTAAAAATCAAGCCGTTCATGGGTGTATCGCGGGTTCGACGATTGAAGAAGTTGAGTCTGAGATACCTTGGACCATTTGAAATCCTGGAGCGTGTTGGCGAGGCGGCGTATAGATTGAAGCTGTCGGCGGAATTGAGTGGGCTGCATGGCGTGTTCCACGTATCGGTGTTGCGTAAGGCGGTGCAAGAGCCTTCGCAGATCATTGTGGGTAATCAAGTACATGTTGATTATGAGTTGACCACAAGGGTCAAGTCAGTACGTATTGAAGATGTTGCAGTCAAACGACTCCGCAACAAGGAGGTCCGAATGGTTAAAGTCCGTTGGGACAATTACGGACGTGAGTAGCTTTCTTGGGAGCGAGAGCAAGCTATGTTGGAGGAATACCCCGAGTTATTCCACTCAGGTATTATTTAGATTTGTGTACCTTTACTTAATTTCGGGACGAAATTCCTTAAGTGGGGAGATTTGTAACGCCCCGAAAATTGTATTTGAGTCGGTCGCGAAAAAGGGATTTTTGGTGTCTGTATAGGGGTACACGGCCTAGGACACGGGCGTGTCTAAGGTCGTGTCTGGCTGGTTTTTTTGGTCGTTTTCATCCCGAGAAGGACACGGCCAGGAACACGGCTAGATGACACGGGCGTGTCATTTGACACGGGCGTATACCTACCCGTGTCAGTACCCGTGTCCCGTTGGGTCGTGTTCGTTGTCGTGGCGGTTATGCGTGACACGCCCCCGGACACGGGCGTGTCAGGTTGGACACGGGCGTGTCTGAGCCCGTGTGGCTTTTCTCAGTTCGACGATCTTTCCTGGATCGAGGCACACGGCCTGGGACACGGCCGTGTGCCAAGCCGCGTTCGGCCCAGGTCTGGGAAATTTTGTGCAGATCTGAGCCGTTCGTTTTCTTTAGTTAAGATCCAACGGCCCAGATGAGTTCCTGCTCTGTTAAGGCCGGGAATAGGGGAGTTAATCCCTCATTTCTCTCCAAGGCTTTCTCTTTCCAAGGTGTTAGAGAGAAGAGGAAGAAGGAGGTTTCCGGCCGCCGGCGGAGCATCGGAGCACCGTTTCGAAATCTGAGAGCGGATCCGTGGACGAAAGTTCGTTGTGAAGAGTTCTGTCCGTGTAGTTTTTCCATGGAGACAAAACGGACTACAAGGGTAACGATTCTCAACTTGAGCATGTGAAGCTCTTTCTTTCTGCATAGGGAATCCCGCTCCCGCGAGTGTGCGGTGAGTGCGTGGTGTTCCTTGGGGTTGATGTGAATAGTCCCCCGTATGTTGCATATAGAGTCTGGAATCGTAAGTACGGGCATAGGCATTGTGTGTGAAGCCTACCCGGACGTGTATCGTCTGGATCGGTGATGTTGCATTTGATATGGTTTGCCGGAGAAGACTCCGTGCTTTGGGTTTTTCGGGTTTCTACGCGGTAGATTGCAGCAGGGATCCTTGGAGGTTAGCTTCAAGGCGCACCCGGAAAACTGAGCGGAAACGTGTTCTGCTAACTTGGCGGTCTGGGAACCGGCCTTGATCATAACTGGGTTATGAGATTGTTTGGAAAATTTTGGGATCCGAGAGAAGCTTGACCCGCGCGTATGACTTAAATTGTATATGCGGCGTGAGCAACGGGCAAGTGAAATTGGACCTAGGCTATGTGGAACGGTGCGAGAAATCTGAAAAGGGCACTGGTCGTTGGCATAGTCGGGAGCCTTAGACTAGACAGGGTCAGAAAGGCTAAAATGCTCACTTGGTTGCCATCTTTGGGATGGTGGTGAAGACACTGATATGTCAGGATTCACCGTTAATGTGCCCTGAGTGCACGGAGTGTTTGGCCGTGCGAGCCTACACCTGTGGCGTAGTATAATTGCGCTTTATTGTTTTATTGGGCTAATGAATTGCGGGGAAAGAGCACCGCCGTCCCGAGTAAGGGGCGGGGTCGTTATAATTTGGTCGGCTTTTGGCTGACCGTTGCTTTGTTTGCCACCGTGCGGTGGAATGTGCTTGCAGGTGCTGCGGAGCAGAGTACCAAATAGCGGGCTGGAGCCCATGTTGCTGTGCTGGCCCTAGAAGGCCGTAGAATAGTTGTTTTTACTTTTATCATGTGTGGCCGGCCTGCGAGCTGATGTATGTAAGACATGTTTTATTAAATGAACATTTGTAAGGTCATAAGGCCATGTACCTTTTCAGTGCTTTGGGTTTCATTCCTGTGGTTGCAGTCGTGGACATTCATATGTATTGGATTTAAGATTTGGGTTCTTTCAACTTTAAAAACTTCCGCTAGAATGCTCTGTGTAGGACGTGTAGTCTTAATTGGATGGTTTGTATATTCATTTGGTAACCCTTCCGACTGTCTGTGGTATATGACGTCGGGTTCCAGCTGGAGCTTCTGTTATATGTCATGCGACGGATGGGGGTGTTACATCTAGGCGCGGCGATTTATTCCAGCTAACCGCTCCGCATCTTGGTTGCAGCCTATTGTCGTTGGTGTGTTGACATCGAGACTGTGCGGCATCTCTTGCTCTCTAGTCTTGGCGGCGTCTCTTCTCTTACCGCTCCGGATCTTGGTGCAGTCTGTCTTTACCCGCGCGGTCTAGTGCCCGTTCGCTGGACTCTGTTCTTTCTAACCGCTTTCGCTCAGGGTTCTTCCTGTCGTGGTCTGTTTCTTTTCGCTAGGGGCTCCATTCTACTCGTTGCTTCACACGCGATCTCCTATAGTCGCGTGCAACCTCGTCTTACCGCTGGTGCCCGCACGGCTTCATCTCTCGCTGCCCTCGTCGTTCTTCCGTAGTAGCAGCTGGTTCTGTCTGGCAAGTCGCGTGTCTTCTTGCCGCCCGGCTTCTGTGTCTATTCGCAGCTCAGAATTATGGAATCCGGTTCCACCACTGCCGATGATATTGATGTGTTGCATGCTCAACTCCATCAACTTCAAGAGGTGGTTAGTCGCTCCTCTGGCTCCGTGGCCTCGATCTTCAAGGAAGGTATATCATGTCTCTCACACAGCTCTCACTGGATTGTGGACTCGGGTGCTACACATCTCTTAGCAGCAGCCGCCCAAATACGTAGATATTGCTTACCCCAAACACGTCAATGTGGCCAATGGTGACAGGATCCTGGTTTCTGGCACTGCACATCTGCCTCTTACTCATTCTCTCTCCTTATCCTCAGTTTTTCATGTTCCGAACTCTACTTTTAATCCTCTTTTTGTTAGCCGTCTTACAGAAGATCTTGATTGTTGTGTTACTTTCTCACGCTCTTCCTTTGTGGTGCAGGATCGACTAACGCAGAATATACTCGGTAGAGGGCGACTGTCTAACGGGCTATATCTTCTTGATATTCCTCCCACTGCTCTCACCATTGTCTCCATCACTGATTGGCATCGTCGTCTTGGGCATGCCCCTCTTCCAATTCTCAAGAAAGTTCTTTCAACTGTCACTATTCAAGAGTTTTTTTGTGAATATTGTATTTTCGGCAAACAACACCGTGTCTCTTTTTCTCCTTCATGTACCCGGAGTGATGTTCATTTATCCTTAGTACATTCTGATATCTGGGGGCCCTATAAGGTCCCGAGTGTTTTTGGGTATCGATACTTTGTTACCTTTATCGATGATTACTCACGGGTTAACTGCTTGTATTTACTTCGTGATCATACCGAACTCTCAACCACGTTCCGTACGTTTCTTACGGAAACTCGCACTCAGTTCTCTACCTGTGTCAAAACTCTTTGTACATACAATGCTCGAGAATATACTTGTCGCACCTTCTCCAATCTATGAGCTGAGTTCGGTATTATACATCAGACTTCATGTGCCTACACCCCTCAACAAAATGGCATAGCGGAACGGAAAAATCATCACCTCCTTGATGTGGCTAGATCTCACATGATCCAAATGCAGGTTCCTCCCCTCTATTGGAACTTTGCAGTCTCTACTGCTTGTCACCTCATCAATCGCATGCCTTCGCCTGTCCTCAGCTTTGTGGCACTCATTACTCTCCTTTACCCCCACGAACCTCTTCTCTCTCTCACCTCGTGTTTTTGGGTGTACATGTTATGTCCACCATCTTGATCCTTCCAATGACAAGCTAGCCCCTCGTGTTACCAAAGCTATGTTTGTTGGGTACTCCCGCGCTCAGAAGGGGTATGTCTGCTTTTATCCTATCACTGGTAAGGTGGTTGTGTCTGTTGATGTCTACTTTCATGAACACCAACCATACCACGTCAGTCCTTTTGATCCCCGTCTTCCTCCTCCGCTACCTCAACCCATCATTCCCGTAACGTCTCCGCTTCCACCACTTCTCCCTACTCCTCTACTTCTGATTCCTACACCACCACCAGTACCCTCCAAACCAGTCCCCTCCAAACCTCCTATCATTGAAGTTTACACTCGTCGTCCTCCACGTCCAGATGCCCATCAACATCTTCCCTCTACCGGTGTGATCTCGCGGTCTGTTGATCCAGCATCCTCCTCGATGGCTCATCCCTTGGCAAATTATGTCTCTCTACATCGACTCTCTCCACATCTTCTTACCTTTACTCTCTTTCTCTCCTATATCTCTATTCTTAACTCTGTGCAGAAAGCTCTCCAGCATCCGGCGTGGCGTGTCAGCATGGATGAAAAAATGACTGCTCTGTGGGGGTAATCATACTTGGGATCTTGTGTCTCCTCTTCCTGGCCACAGTTGTGGTAGCTGCAAGTGGATCTTTACAATCAAACATGTCGCGAATGAGACAGTTGATCGTTTAAAGGCTCAGCTTGTGGCACAGGGTTTTACTCAACAGTACGGTCTTGATTATGAGGAAACGTTCTCCCCAATAGCAAAATTAAATACGGTTCGGATCTTGCTCTCCTTAGTTGTTCATCGTCATTGGCCCCTTCATCAGCTGCATGTCAAGAATGCTTTTTTGAATGGCGATCTTCTTGAAACTGTTTATATGCAACAATCGTCCGGGTTTGAGACCACGGGGGAGTCTCGTGTATGTTTACTTCGCAAATCTATTTAATGTCTCAAACAGTTTCCACGGGCGTGGTTTGGCAAATTCAGCAAGGCTGTTTGTGAGATTGGCTTCAAACAAAGCTCGGCAGATTCCTCTCTCTTCACGCGTCACCAATCAACTAGGACTATAATACTTCTGGTTTATATGGACGATATTCTGATCACTGGTGATGACTAAGCTGGAATACATGTTAAGCAGCATTTAAATTCTATCTTTCGAATCAAAGATCTGAGAAATCTTCGATATTTTTCTTGGACTATAGGTAGCACGGCGACCTGATGGCCTTGTCGTATCCCAGCATAAGTATTGCATTGACCTTCTGAAAGATGTTGGTCTCTCGAGCTACAAACCTGCGGAAACCTTGATGAAAGTCAACCATATGAAGTGTGCTCAGAGATCTGAGGCTGATTCTCTACTTCCAAATACGGAATTCTATCGTGGTCTTGTAGGAAAACTGATATACCTAACCGTTACGAGACCAGATATATCATTTGCGGTTGGAGTGGTTAGTCGGTTTATGCATACCCCACGGGTTTCTCACCTTCAGGCAATGGAACGCATTCTCAGATATCTGAAGACTGCCCCTGGGCAAGGACTTGTGTATAAGTCATCTTCCTCACTTTCTCTTATTGCATACTCTGATGCGGATTATGTGAGTTCGTGTTACGGGCCTACTTCCGTAACCGTGGTAACACGTCGGAATGGTGGCCGGAGGTGAAGATGACAATGGCGGGGATATCGTGGAGCCGGAACCACGACTGCCTAGGCGGGGTTGCTCGTCGGAGGAGAGAGTCACCAAGATCTCACAATGGAGGAAGGAATTAGAATATTTTCTTGCTTACCTCATACATACCCCCACATGCCTTTATATAGGATACACGTAATGATGACTCACCTAATAATCTTCTAACTCTCACCTAACTCTCGTCTAACATAATGAAATGATAATAAGGATACAACAACATGATTGACACCTCATAATACGATACATAATACAACGCATAATAACGACGCAATATGACACATAACATACGACACATAACATCTCACCCGTCCTCCGAAAAAGCTTGACCTCAAGCTTTATTTGATGCCTTCGTCGACAGAGTCCTCAACGTGTTGGTAGAAAAGACGAGTGCACCTGTGGCCACGAGTGTACTGCTTGTTGCAATTGAAACACAATCCTTGTGCACGGCGGTGCAGCATCTCAGCCCGAGATAAGCGGCGGACCTGTGGTGCTGGAGGACCCTCGCGTCGGGCCTGTGGAACAATGTCGGTAGCAGGTATATATGCCTCTTGGGATAGCTGGAGACGACGATCACAAAGTCGGGTCAGACTCATAGCAGTCACTAAGTCCGGAGGGGCCTCAAACTCTACATCCAGACGCAGCCGCTCGCGAAGTCTTGCGGTGAAAATGTTGACCTGCATATCCGAGGCAAGAGCGACATGCGCTAAGAGGAGCTGAAATTATTTCATGTACTCGTCTATGGTACCCGTTTGTCGTAGAGTTGTGAGTGCACCGAGGGGTTACTGCGAATAGGAGGTCTGAAACGCAAGTTGCAGAGCTGCTTGAAATCGTCCCAAATTAGATTCGGTCGGCCGGTGAGAAGTCAAGAAGCCCATAAAACAGCGGAGTCGAGCATATGGAAAGATGCGAGATGGATTTGATCTGTTGTCGGAGTTTGCTGGTTGCGGAAGAATTGTTCACACTTGGTAAGCCAGCTCAAGGGATCACTTTTCCCATCATAGGTTGGAAACTCTAATCTGGTATAGCGCGGCAGAATTGCAGCGTCGGTGCGCGCAATGACCGATGGTGGTGGTTCGTGGACGGTCAGGGGCGGTGGGGCATTGCGGAGAAGTGATTGTGTCTGACTGCTGCTTGCATGATCATGTGGTGGGGCGGTTGACAGATCATCGATGCGCTTGACGAGCGCAGCAATGGCCTCCTGATGACGGTCCGGGAGAGCAGTGTGCGCAGCTTGTTGTGTCATGAGGTCATGTAGCATGGACATAATCTGATTGAGTTGTTCAGAGGAGTCGCCCATAGTGCGGGATGAGGAGCGAGAAGAGGAGCGGGTGACCGGGCGGTCAGAGTGCGCCGATTCGGATGACTGAGAGTGGTCGCGAGAGCCGCGGTGGCGCCCAATATTGACAGCAAGGAGATGGGCCCACGGATAATACTAATTCTAATAGATAGTTTGGCAAAGTTCCACCCTTAAAATCTCCCTACTCCCTAACTGGTGGAGAACGGCCCCAATCAAATCGACGCAAAAATGCCTGAAGCCGCCCTCGACCGGACCTCTATCGGCCCTGAATCTTGCATATTTTATTTGTCACTTTGGCATTTTTTTGTAATTTTGCATTTTTTTTGTAATTTTGCATTTTTTATGAGTGGAAATATATATATTATAAAGTATCTGTTATGTTAAAGAAACGGGTCCAAGCCAATCCTAGCCGGCCCTATACTGTTCATCTTCCCGATCGGTCCATCTCACGCGTGCTCCAGCGGCAACATCCATGATCCCTCTTCTGTGAAGCACGATCCCTCTTCCGCAAAGCACGTTCATGTCCTGGATGCCACTGTCGTCTACCACTGGTAGTTTGGGCCTCCACGACGCCCTCTCCCTGATGGTTACCGCACCTAATCGAACACAGTCATGGCTGGTTCCCTGTTTTAATTTCAGTTTTGTTTTTGTTTTTTTTTTGCTGATTCCCGATTGGGGAGAGCCGTGAGATGCTCGGTGAGAGAGCAGAAGGAATTAGTGGTTGTAATTAGTATTGTTGTGGGATTTGGCTATCCCCGTGAACAGCTTTGTAAGGGTTAGGGTGTTTGTTGTTGATGAACAGTTGTGTTAGATAGGAGAAGATGAATAGTAGTTTAGTTGGTGATAGATTTTTTTGTTGAAATTTGCATAGCTGTAGTGAGATTGTTGATGAGAATGATGTTCTGCCTTGTTCTTTCTTTCGTGAAAGCCCTGTAGAATGAAATTGTGTTAAATGTTGAAAGACTTGAAATAGGGCTGTCGTTGATGATTATTATGAAATGTTAAACAGTGAAATGCTATTAGCTTATTGGTTTCACTTGAAAGTGGAATTTGGGACCTTATTATTTTTGTGCTTTAAGATTTCGACATTTCGTGATTCCACTTTCGTGTTTGAGATTACGAGGAGCCACTTTTATGTTAGCGTTAGCGAATAGAGTGATTTAGGATTGGTAGTGAGGGATTCATTTCTCTTGTGCTTAGAGATTTTGTGGATCCACTTCTGTGAGAGCGAGTGAATTTAGGTTGTTTAGTTTACGGCTTCTTTACACTATTGAATGTTTGAGATTCCGTGGGACCACTTTCGTGTGAGTGAGTGAAATTTCTCCTTGGTGCCCGTGTGCGGTAGAGGCCGACCTCGGAGCGGGAGATTGAATGTGACGAGGAATCCTTCGCGTGGTCGCTGTCGACTTCGATTGCGGAAAGACGTCTCTTTCCGTGGGTAACTTGTTTCTTTCTCCTTCTTTGTGTGTCTCTATATACTTTCTCGTAGGACAATAGATTCATTGTTGGGTTTTCGCCCGAACATTGTCAGCGAACGCTACGTCAAAAACTCCAAACAGAACCGTATTTGGAGTTCACGATTTCCGTTTTGCTACAATAAAGGGAACGGAACGAAAGTTGTGACTTCCTTCCCCGGATTCAGAATTGAACCCCATTATTTTAAGAAAATCTATTTTTTAACAAAATAGTTTTTTTGTGTTTTATAAAAAACAAACGTTGCTTAATTTCATAAAGTCTGTGCAACACCCGCTCAAATTATTTTTTCAAAACTCATATTTCATTGCATGCATTTAAGGTTTCCTAGAAAAAACCGACAGGCGCGCAAACCCTACGCGTCGTCCTGCATCACTAACCCACCTTTTCTTTATCACAACACGATTGTAAGTTGAAATTTCCAAATATACAAAAACAAATCAGGAAGAATATAAAAAGGAAAAAAAGAAACCAATTTCTCATATAGCAACCATAAGCCATCCCAAAACGCATATTACTAAGAAATGTAAATATATTAGTTGGCAGAAAAGATAAAATCATTCTTAAGAAAACAGGAAATTTAGTTTGTCCATGAGGGTCATGATAAGCAAAATCTGAAATTGTTAAATACTTCCTTTTGCATAATAAGAATACAAAAGCTAAAGTGTATAGAAATAGCAATGTTTCTCAAACCGACAACACATTTTATTATTTGGGATTTTATATAATTAAAGAGCGCAGTTTGTAAATAGCTAGATGGCAAATATATCATTTTAAGGGTATTTTAGCATTCTAAAGATATTGAAATTTTATTGACTTAATTGAAGAGCCGTTCAAAATTTAGCATTAAAAAGGAGAATATGTACCTGTAAGTGGAAAGGATACCGATTAACAATGACAATTTTTGCGAACAAAAAGGTTCTTCTAATGTATCCACAGAAAGTGAATCTGAAGAAGATCCGTCTAAAAAATAGAGTAATACATCATAAACAAATAAAGCCATAGCATTTGCAACTTATTCTTTCAAGCAATAAAATATACTCTGGCTAATGATTCATAGAACCAGCCCAAATAGATAGTGATGTGGATCGCAACACATCGACCAACACGTGATCAGAGCCACCCATTTTATGTGAATCGACGATCCGAGAATTTTTTGTATTTTTGGGATTTTTATTTTCAAGTATTTGAAGAGCCGTCGGGATTGGAGAATCATGGTCATCCATGATGGCCCCACAATCTATAAATAGGAGTAGAGAACTCATATTTTGGTTATTGAAAGTTTAGGGAAAAGAAGCATCTTTTTGATCACCCGGTGCCGAAGTCGGAACCCAAGTGTTAAACCTTGGATTTACCCCCTCCCCTTGGCCGGTCACCACCCTACCACCACCACCATTTTCAGGCAGCCCTCCCTCCCCCACCTCCCTCCACATAGCTGGATGCCCTCAGCCTCCCCCTTGTCGCGGAACCACCTCCCTCCACTTAACCGACCAGCCCTTCCATTCCCCTCCAATCATCACCCAAAGCAGCCCCCAAAATCACTTTCAACAACCTCCGGTGATCACCGAAAAATCACCTCGGGTAACCTCCGGTGATCCCTTTCCAATCCGCGCATATTTTCCTCCATTATCATTTTTTGGCGTATATTCACTAACTGATCGAATAAACTGCATCGAACACGTATATTCAAGTCTCCCCCTCATGTTGGGAATATATATTGATCATTCCAAACTTGTCAGTATTGTTCCTGAAGTTGTCAGTGCTTCATCCCTTGGTGAAGACATCGGCTAGCTGATCATATGAGTTCACAAATAGAGTGCAGATATTCCGCTTGTCAAGGTGATCTTTGATGAAATGTTCGTCAACTTCAACATGTTTCGTTCTGTCATATTGTACTGGATTGTCAGTTTATCACGATGCAGGGTATGAACATGGACAAAACAGACGGAGCCAAAGATACGAGGGGCGAGGTGAGAGGTGTGGACAATGTGGTTCTTGGCTAGACAGGAGAGTGGCGTATCATAGGAAATGGAACAAGACGGAAGACGGTTAATAAGATGGGCGGCCGTGAGAACCGCATCACCCCAATAGGACTTGGGAATGTGCATAGCAAGCAGCAAACACCGAGCAACATCCAGCAAGTGTCTATTCTTCCGTTCAGCGACATCATTTTGAGTGAAAGTGTGGACACATGTGTTTTGATGAATAATGTCATGTTTGGCAAGATAGACACTGAACGCTCTCCGGTCATCATATTGCTCGTCATTATCACTACGAAGCACACGAATTATGCCGCCGAACTGTTGCACCACAATTTTATGAAAGGACTGAAAACTAGCAAGCACATCACTTTTCTTTTTTAACAAATAAAGCCAAATAGTGCGAGAATGACAATCAATAAAAGTAACAAATCATTTATAGTCAGATAAAGATAACACCGGGGAGGGATTCCAAACATCAGAATGGATAACATCAAACATATGTGAACTAGGAAACGACATATGACCAAGGTTGTCAGGATCACGATCCAGATCATAGGATCTTACGATCCTACGATCCAGATTTTGTAAATCGATCCTGATTTTGTAAAGCGATCCTCGATCCAACCCTATTATCAAATCCGATCCTACCTCGAAATTATTTCATCTAGGATCTCGATCCTGACAACCTTGCATATGACTGATACTCTGACGAACATGTTTGGATTGTTCACGTGTCACAAGAAAATACTTAATTAAATGATTGAAAGCAGGAAATAATTTAGTGAGATATAAAGCAGAAGGGTGGTCAAAGCGCTGATGCCAGCGTCGGATGTCCTGTAAAGTCGGAGATCGGGTGGAAGAAAGAGCACTGGGAGATAATGACTGGTTCAACAAAGTACAGCCCGCCAACGTTCCTACCACTGCCAAGCGTCGGCTTCGTATCCAGATCCTGAAACACACAAACATCAGGAAAAAATATTACGGAGCACTTTAAAGAGGTAGGCAAGTGACTAATGGAGAGAAGATTGCGAGAAAATGAAGGGACATGCAAAACCGAGGACAGTGATGGGTCGGAAGAACAAGCAACGGTTCCTTTACCAGCGATGAAAGAGAGAGAACCATTAGCAGCAATGACCTTATCACGACCAGAAAGAGGAGTATAGGAGGTAAAACCTGAGGCAGAGCCACTCATGTGGTCTGTCGCACCCGAGTCGATGATCCACTCGGAAGGGGATGAAGACACGGTGTGAGCACTAGAGAGACCTGAAGTAGCAAACACAGCAGTAGAACCAGTCGGTGTAGAGTCGATCTGGGTGCGCAACATACGGTGAAAGTCCTCTAACTCCATAGCAGACAGGCCCCCAGAGGTGTCCTCCTAAACCTTAGTCGAGTGCGCAGAATACTAAGTGCGATCACCAGTCTGATGGCCACTATCACGGTACCCATCTCTACCACGAACACCATAACCCCAAACCAGAGGGAATAAGGTGAGGGTGCAGACGAAAGAAGACGTCCTTAGTATAGTCTTTCTTCCCACAGTGGCTGCATACAGGAGGAGGTCCTCGAGAAATCTCAGCTAGCGCAGAGTGATCAGTCGAGGAACCAGGAGAGCGACGACGATTCTCATCACTAAGGAGCATGTTGAAGGCCTCCCGAAGAGAGGGAAGAGGCTTGCGGTGGAGAATATCCAGGAGAACAGCGTCAAACTCCATGTTGAACCCCATAAGGAAGACATGAACCCGAAAACGGTCTTTATCCTTCTGAAGAGTCTGCGCATCGGCAGTGCACGTAGCAGTAAAGATGCTGAAGTAATCTAACTCCTGATACAGGCGCTCGAACTCAGAATAGTACGCAAAAACGGTCATGGTACCCTGCTTCAGCTCCAGAACACGGCGAGTGAGCTCATAAATCTGTGTCGAACTGCCTGCCTAAGAGTAGTTGTAACGGGCCCTTTTCCAAACTTCATAAGCATTGTCCAACAATATATAACTGTGATACACCTGGTGGACATCGAGTGAAGTAACCACGAGACAACCAACGAATTGTTCGCATCCCATTTTCTCCATGAGGGATCGGTACGTGGTGGCTCAACTGTGGTACCATCAATATGTCCATAGAGCTGGTGACTGTGAATAGCATGTTGTGTTGTCCTGTACTATTCCAGATAATTCGTGTCATCCAAGGCAACCGTAGAGATCTTCGACGAGCCAGACTGTCCATGACTCCGAGGAGGATCGGTAGAGGAACCGGTAAGGGCACCGGATTGGGGAGCCGAGGAGATTTCGGATGGATCACCTATCGAAGAGAGACTGAAGTAGATGAAGATCTCAAATCGGGCGAAACCACATCCTACGAGTGTCTCTTAGATCATGCCGCCGGAGAGGACACCGAATGAAGTGAGCGTGATGTCTCCATCAGCCCCCATGGAGGACAAAACGGTCGGAGACAAGGGCCGCCCGGAAAAAACCGGGTGGAGAAGACCGCCGAAGAAGAGCGCCGCTGAGAAGAAGAGCGGCTAAAGGGCGGTGGCCGAAAGAAAGGAAGCGGCGAACCCGCGGGCTAGGGCGTGAGAGGCGCGGCTCTGGACGAATCCGGACGCGCTTCCCTGGCGGAAGCGAAGACGGGCGACGGGCGACGAATGTCCTGGCGACGGAGCTCCTGGCGACGAAACTCCTGGCGGAAGCGAAGACTGGCGATGGGATCGGGAGCGGCACTCGGCTTTGATACCAAGTAGAAACGGGAATTCAATAATACGGGATGTCCTAATCCGGGCAAAGAGTACATATAAATAGAAAAAAAACACGTGACATATCACGTGAATACTTAAATGGGATAACATAAAACGTAAAAATAAACCGCGTCTAATGCGTATATTCAACTCTTTCCATGATTTTGGAAAATAGAGAATTAGATGAAAGAACTAAGCAACATACAGCAGAATTTAGCAGGCCACAAGACATTCGATCAAATAAGAATATATTATAGACAGTGAAATCTGAATAATACCGTCACAAATGTTAAAACTCAAAACCGATGCCACCTTGTCCAAAAAATTATGTACAACGCAATCATAATTGTCACTTTCTGCTTTCTTGCTTCCAGAAAGCTGAGATTCCTCAGAATTTGAAAGTATCTTCACAGCCTATCATAGCAATGAAAATAAAATCTACGTCAAAGCATAAATACAAAAAAAATTCAAGCATCATCATGTATACTAGATATAAAATCTATATCTCTGATGTTTAGGTACACAGAGGAATCTAATCAGAAATATAAGAAGAAATAACAAAACCAATACATAAGAACTTATGCTCATAGCCATGATTCCCTAGAGCATGCTAAGCATTGATTAACATCTAAATGGTATTTAACAAAAAAGTGGGTTGTAACAGGCTAGTGATTATCAATATCAACAGGTTACTTTCCTAATTCCTCGTGACATCAAGGATAAGGGTATATGATAGAAAACACGGGCACTCAAATATATTTTTGTATCATCAGAGAAGGTATTAACACTAGGTTAAGATGTACAATCCTCGATACATTGAAATAGGACCACATAATTAATTAGGGGCCTACCACAATATATAGACGATGTGGAATAAAAAAATATATACTCTAATTTATTATAACATTTCACTTGGTGAAGAAATCAGTCAATGTATACCAATTGGAACTTCATCAAACCAAAACCCAGTAAAAGTAACGTCTTCCAAGAGCTTCTCACAAGCACAGTGATCATCAACCTCAATGTGTTTGGTATGCTCATAAAAAACTTGGTCGGATGTAATTGACATAGCTATTTTGTTATCACAAAATAACTGCATTGGATTTTGAACATCCTCCCAAATTCTTGGAGCAGTCATTTCACTCAAATTAGTTATCAAGCAATCTGAGCCATGGCTCTATAATTAGACTCGGCAATTGAGCAGGCAGCTGTGTGTTGCTTCTTACTTTTCCACAATACCATGTTTCCACCAATAAAGAAGTAAACCACTAATGCAAAGTTGAAAGAGAACCCGGGAGGAATCCGGTTAGGGGGAGGCCGGTGGTGGTGAGTGAGAATAGAGGGATTAGGGTTGAGAGGAAACTTAGGGAGTAGCTTTAATTCTTAGCACTCATCCAAGATAAAAAAAACCCACATACACCTCCCCTTATATAGATGAGGAAGGGCACACAAAAAAAAAGGAAGTACAACTAATATTAATTAATATAATTAATTAAATCAATATTATTTAATAGTAATTTAATAACATTGACCAATTAATTAATACTATTAGAAAAGCGCATGTGAAGAGCCCATTATGGGCCCATTTTTATTGTATTTCCTTCTCTTCTTAGTCTCACATCTTGTATAGGATTTCTTCTCACCTTCTCTCTCCTATATATTTGTATTCTCTCATTGTATTTAGTTATACAAGCAATCCATACAAGTTTTTGAGCTCTTTCAACATGGTATCAGAGGGACTCGGTCTCTCCTTGCAGCTAGCACTCTGCTAACCGCCCGGTCTTCCCTTCACGTGCAAGGCACGGTCTGGTGTTCTCCTAACCGGCCAATCTTCTCCTCTCATACAAGGCGCTACCTTGTTTGTTTTCCAACCGCTACCTGCGGCTAGAAAATTCTACCCGCTTCTCTTCCCCTCCATTCCTGTGGCCTCCACCTCTGCTTCCTTCACCTTTTCATAGGATTCTCTCTAACAAGTGGGGCCTTCTCCCACTTCCTTCTCCCGCGCGGTTTATTCTCTACCCGTTGCGAGCTCCCCTTTCTTGCTCGCGGTCTCCCGCCGCTTCTCTACTCATGTGGTTTCTTGCTGCTTCTCACGCCGACTTCAACTTTCTACCCGCTCCATCTCTCTTGTCGCAGCATCTTCTGCTCTTGCCGCTGCCAGAGTATTGTGCAGTCTTCTCGCGCGGCTTGCCTGCCGCCATGTCCTGCTCGCTATCTGGTCGCATGTTCTATACGTGCGGGCTCTCTCTATCCACTGCTCTTCTTCCTGCCGGTCTAGTCTTCTACCAGCTGGTGTGTTGACCGCTGGTGTGTTGACATCAAGATAGGGCGGCTTCCCTCTCCTTGGTCGCTGCTCTTGTCGTTGTGACTGCCCGCTGTGTATTTTGGTCCGGCGCGGCCTTGTCGTGCAAGAGTTCTCGGCCTGCCTGCTGAGCGGTCTCTTCCCTAGTCGCTGCAGCTTGTCTCCTGCTACCCGCAGCGGTCTCTTCCCTAGTCGCTGCGACTTGCCTCCTGCTACTCGTTACGACTTGCCTCCTGCTGAGTGGTTTCTTCCCTAGTCGTTGCAGCTTGCCTCCTGCTCCTATGGGCTCTTTCGTTGACTCCACCGGCCAGGAGGCTAATCCGCGCGGGAGAAGGAAAAGACGGCCACTTTGAGGCCGGGCGCACGGTGGTCGAGGTCGGCCTAAGTGTTCCTACTGCGGAAAAGACGACCACTTTGAGGCGACCTGCTATAGGAAGAATGGTTATCCTCTTCGTCCGACGGCCTCTGTTGCTGCCGACACATCTTCTGCCGCCCCTCCTGACCTTGAGGTCGTTCGTCTCCAGCTCCAGCAACTTTAAGGGCTACTCAACCCTCCTTCTGCCTCCATCGCCTCCATCTTCAAAACAGGTACTGCATGTTCATCCACTAGTCAGCGCTGGATCGTGGACTCGGGTGTCATTCATCACATTACCTCGCTACGGCCACCCCAGTACTCGAATTCTCCTCATCCAAAATGTATCACTGTGGCAAATGGGGAGACGGTTTCAGTCTCCGGCTCGGCTGACCTTTCTCTCAACTCATTGATCTCCCTTCGCTCGGCTCTTCATGTTCCAAGCTCCCCGTTCAATTTACTTTTTGTTGCTCGTCTTACTAATGATTTAGATTGCTCTATCATATTCACATCCTCTTCATTTTTCATCCAGGATCGGCGGACGCGGACTACCATTGGTAAAGGCACACTGCGAAACCGGCTCTACCTTCTCGATGACTATCCCTCTGTCCTATCCTTTGTCTCCTCCAGTGAGTGGCATCGACGTCTTCGGCATGCCCCTCTCCCGGTCCTTGGGCTCTTCTTGATATCTCTCTTCACCCTTTTCAGTGTGAGTCATGTATCTTCGACAAGCAGCTGCGCTCTTCTTTTACTGCACATTGTACCCGGAGCACTGCTCCTTTTGACTTAGTACATTCAGATGTTTCGGGTCCTTTTAAAATTACTAGTGTTTGCGCTCTTCTGGTTATCACTACTCTTTTACGTTTATTGATGATTACTCTTGAACGACGTGACTCTACTTACTTTGTGATCGCACCGAGCTTCCCTGTGTTTTTCGGGCCTTTGTCCTTGAAATCCGTACGCAATTCCACATCACCCTCAAAACATTGCGCACTGATAATGCACGCAAATACACTAGCCACGGTTTTGCGGCTTTGTGCTCTGAATTCGGGATTATTCATCAAACATCATGCGCTTACACACCCCAGCAAAACGGCGTTGCCGAACGAAAGAACCGGCACTTGCTTGATGTTGCCCGCTCTCGCATGCTTCAAATGCATGTTCTCAAACCCTACTGGAACTTTGCGGTCTCCACTGCGTGCTTCCTTATCAACTGTATCCCTTCCTCCGTCCTCAACTATGATACTCCGTTCAGCCTTATGTTTCCCTCTACTCTGGCCTTCCCTCTCCTTCCTCGCATATTTGGTTGCACCTGCTACGTCCACCGATTGGGCCCGTCCTCGGACAAGTTGGATCCCCGGGCGGCGAAACATATCTTCGTCGGCTATTCGCGTACGCAGAAAGGCTATGTGTGTTATTCTCCCTCTACCTGCAAGGTCTCCGTTTCTGCTGATGCTACCTTCTGGGAGGATTGGTTGTTCTTCTCTACTCCTTTACCCACTCCTCTCATACCGGCAACTCTCCTGCCACTCCTCTCACGCCATGTTATCCCTGTTACTATACCTCTGTCACCGGTCTCACCTGCTCTGGCTCCTGCGCCCTCCAGGCCGCCTGTTTTCTGTGATTACACTCGTCGCCCTTCCGGTTTCGTTGCCTCTCTGCAGTTGGCCTCGACCTCGGCTACTCCGCGCCCTGCTAATCAGGTACCGGCCTCCACTGCTCATCCTCTGGCAAATTATGTCTCCTTGCATCGTCTTTCTTCCCACCTTCACACATTTGCTATTTCTCTTTCATCGGTTTCGGTCCCTAACTCTGTGCAGGAGTCGCTCCAACATCCTGGCTGGCGGGCCGTCATGGAGGAGGAAATGGCTGCTCTCTGGGACAACCAGACATGGACTCTCGTACCCCTCCCTCTGGGTCAGAAACCGATTGGGTGTAAGTGGGTCTTTGTCATCAAACATGTTGCTGATGGGACAATTGACCGTCTGAAAGCTCGTCTGGTGGCTCGTGGCTTCACCCAACAACAGGGGCTCGACTATGAAGAAACTTTTTCTCCGGGAGCCAAACTCAACACCGTTCGAGTGCTCATCTCCGTGGTTATCCATCGTCAATGGCTCTTACTCCAACTGAATCTTAAGAATGTCTTTCTGAATGGCGATCTCCAGGAAACAGATTATATGCAGCAACCTCCCGAGTTTGAGACCACGGGGGAGTCTCAGGTCTGTCGTCTTGTGAAGGCCTTGTATGATCTCAAACAATCCCCACGGGCGTGCTTTGACAAGTTCAGCATAGTCCTTCTGGAGGTTGGTTTTACACGGAGCTCGGCAGATTTCTCGTGGTTCACTCGTCACCAAACAGCGGGAACGGTTCTTCTGCTAGTATACGTTGATGATATCATAATTACAGGAGACGACTCGAAAGGAATACAGGAGGTAAAACTACATCTGAGCTCTGTATTTCAAACAAAAGATCTGGGGCCCCTTCGATACTTCTTGGGTCTTGAGGTTGTCGGACGGTCAGATGGTCTTGTCCTCTCTCAGCGAAAGTACTGACTCGACCTCCTTCATGATGCAGGCTATTCAGGTTGTAAGCCGATTGACTCCCCAATGGATGTCAATCACAAGTTATGCGCTCAGGAATCTGACTCAGATCTCCTACTCCAGAATCCAGAATACTATCGTCGTCTCGTTGGAAAATTGATCTACCTCACGGTAACCACACCAGATATTTCTTTTGTTGTTGGTATTGTCAGTCGGTATATGCATTTCCCTCGAAGATCTCATCTTCAGGTCGTTGAACGCATTCTCAGATACCTTAAAACGGCTCTTGGTCAAGGACTGGTATACAAAACCTCATCTTCATCTCCAACATTGGTGGCATATTCTGACGCTTATTATACTGGTTCCCTTGATGATCGACGGTCAACCAGTGGTTATTGCACATATTTTGGGAGACATTTGATTACCTGGCGAAGCAAGAAACAAGCGGTCGTTGCTCGATCATCAGCTGAGGCAGAATACCGGGCAATGGCATCGGTGATTTCAGAACTGACGTGGCTTGAAAGTCTCCTTACCGATCTGGGTGTAAAGCTCCCTTTCACAGCTTTCCTCCTCTGTGACAGCCAAGCTACTATACATATAGCCAAGAACCCGGTCTTCCACGAGAGAACAAAGCATACTGAAGTCGACTGTCATTTCATCCGGTAAAAGGTTCAAATGAAGAAGCTTGAACTGAAGCATGTTCCGGGAACTGAACAAGTTGTGGATGTCCTCACAAAGGCTATTTCCAGTACCCTCTTCTATCAGTGATTGTCCAAGCTTGGCGGATACGATTTGTACGCTCCAGCTTGCGGGGGAGTGTTAGAAAAGCTCATGTGAAGAGCCCATTATTGGGCCCATATTTATCGTATTTCCTTCTCTCCTTAGTCCCACATCTTGTATAGAATTTCTTCTCACCTTCTACCTCCTATATATTTGTATTCTCTCATTGTCTTTAGTTACACAAACAATACATACAAGTTTTTGAGCTCTTTCAACAAATACTAACTAATAAATTAATATTATTAATAATTAATACTAACCAAGGGTGTAGAAATCGGATGTCGGGGTTATGTCGGTTTGAGTTTGAAATACCGAAAGTCGAATTGCGGGGGATATATCGGAGATATTTTATAATGTCAGATTTTAATATCGAAATATATAAATTTATATGTATACATATTACTAGTAAATATGTACAGTTGTACACAAAATGTATGTTTATAAATTACACAATAAATATATAATAATATGATTATAATTAAGTAATGAACACAAAACAAAATACTACCGCTTTGCCATCGAAGCAAGGCTCAGCGAGATGCACTAAATGAAGCAAGAAATAAAATATTTTCACTTGGTCATTTAAAAGAAATGAAAAATATATTTTTAATACTCACGCCGATATATTGGCCGCGAGATATCGCTTGATATATCAGGTAAAACCAATATATCGGGCGATATTTTCAAAAATGAAATTTTTGCTTGAAATCTTGATGTGTCGTGTTCTCCCCAAAATCTTTACGTCGACTGATATGTCAAACATGTCGGGTGACATCTACAACCTTGATGAATAAAGTAATAAAATGAGTAGAAACAACACCAAATGATATATAGCTCACGTCAACTCACTTTTATAGCTCCATAAAGCCCGATGTTCTCCAAACAGAAAATCAAATTATCATGTATTTTCCATAGTGACTTTATCTTCTTGAGTTGCTCAATAGAATCACCAAATCTTTTCCTTAGCATGCATGAATACTGCTCAAAATACAAGGAAAAACAATAAGCAAATGGCCACACTAACTTGTGTCTCATAATATATGTAATCTTTAGAATAACAACCTGATGTTTTAACGCATCAAGTTTTTTACAGCAACTTGAGAGAAAAGTAGATTCAGAATGATCAACTGGACCATAAAAGTATAGTTTTACATCTGGAGAAGCAATAATACTCTCTAGTTCCTCGTTGTCATCGACTGAATACACCTATGAAAAAGGTGGAAACCAATTAATTGTAGAACGAGCAACAAAATTGAATATTGTAGCAACTTTAAAAACAAACCTTTGCATCAAGTAAATTCTCAAGACTATTGATACATTTAGTATAATTCAACGGATCGGACCACCCTGGAGAATAAGTACAAGTTCAAAATATAAATGAAAAAGAACGTGATAATAACAAATTGATTTGCAACACACATGCACACACACATACTATGAAAAAAGAACTTTGGATGTTGTAATGGTGTAACGATATAAGCAGTGTAATAATGTAATGTGAGTTATTCGGCCTGTAATATTCAACATATCCAATAATATAGAAATATTTCTTTTGCACAAAATATTTAAATAAAAAATAACAATTGAGTACATGTCGAGAGCACAAACGCCTCACGACCGTTCATGGGGGACACCGTGCTATGTCGTTAGTGTGTGTATGTGTGTGTATGCGCGGGCGTATATCTATACTAAAAAATAATGGGAAAATGTTTCATGAAATATTGTTCCTTCTCATTTTACTCATAATTTTATTTTTTTACAACAAAAAAAAGGAAAAAGAGAGAAAAGATCAATAAATCAATTATTATAATTCTTATATTTATTTGGCTTATATTTGTTGAATCTAACAATAATTTTGATGGGACTATAGATATTAATTATTGGTGTACATATAATAATAGCAAAATTATAAATCAAAATTAAACATATTACAATTAATAATGCATACAGAAGTAAAATGAAATAAAATTTGGTAGCATATGCCCCAACAGTCATAGCATCCCGCAGCTCGTCATTCCCCCTTTGAAATCCGCAAAACAAATTTAGCAGGGCGATGGCAACAGTGGGGATACTATCGTGGTCGGGCACCGCGAAAACCCGTGCAAAATTGCTTGTATGCATATATAAAAACAAATTCAATTAGTCAGATGTATTTTATTTGCAATTAGATTGTTAGAGGGAGTGTGTATATGCTCTTCTAACTGTGGACCCCTCCAACACAAATTGTAATGTCTTTTAGCAGTAAGCCAACATAACAAATACAACTGAGGGGTTTGCTCCGGTGATGAAATTGAAATTGGGTCGCTCAATAGAACAGAATTGAAATAGGGTGTACAACTTAGGTTCAAATCGAATTCACTTAAGAATAGGAAGTAGTCTAACTTCTAATTCACATGTTCAACTAAATAACAGAATAGAGTATGCATAATATAATTGTTCAGTTTTGTTGCTAAAGTATTCAGTCACAAAATTTATAATTTTTGCTGAAGTTATTAGTGTTATATATTAATATTTAGGTCTTTAGGAGTGTGTGGTTTAGTCTCACGCTCTCAGTTCGACTTTAAGAGTCCTTGTATTTCATATATAATGCCCCTTTGTGGAATGAATAAAATTGCACTTTTTATTTTTCTTTCTTTGATATTTCAACATGGTATCAGAGCAGGTTTTTCTTCCTCCCTGAGATTTTTCAACCTAAAAATATTGGCGACCTGATATTTCTATGGCGGCTTCGGCTCTTCCTCCCGTGCTTTTTTCTCTCGTTGGATGATCTTAGCTTGCGGCTTCATATCGTGGCTCTCATCGTGGCTCTCATCGTGGCATTCTTCATACTTCATCGACAAGAAATCGAGGGGCCCCTTCTTTCCATATGTAGTTTCAGTTGTTGCTTCCTTCGGCAAACCCGTTCTCAGACCGTTGATACTTTCTTCGTTAATCATGTCTTTTGTCGATGATCCCCACGATGAGTCTGGCTTCTGATCCCTTCGACGAGTGTGGTTGTCGCTTCCTTTGACGAGTCCGCCCGACGCTCCCGTTGACGGGGCCTTCTACGATCCCATCGAGCTTCTCTCTCATGAGCCGTGTAAGACTTGAACCGGAATATAATAAATAAATGATTATTATTTTGTCATAAAGAAAAGAATTCCCCGATGATGAAATATTTCAGCGCCGATTTGACCACCAATTGCGCGAGAAACAACCACTGCGGCACCACGACAAGCACGACCCAGAGGAAGGCCACCAATATACACATCAACTCAACACCGACGAGAAGCAATTAATGCCCGACAACAGGAAAATCGTCGTGTTCGACAACGCAACCCTGCCACATCTGAAATCCAAAATGACGCTGCAATCATAACAGACATTGATGAAGAAATGCAACTTGAGGATGATCAAAACACAATTCACGGTAGAACTCTATCGACACACAAGCAAATAAACATTACAAGTAAGAACATTAATAACACTTAGTGTCACTAAAATCTAATTATTATCACACAGGAAATGTGCCTAATCAAGGATCAACTCGCCATTTGAGTGCAAGAAACTGCTATCCGGCAATAAATGTGCCTCCACTACCTCTCTGTTCACCTACAACTTGTCGTCATTGTCAAGCTAAACTTTTTCACAATGTGTCCACGACACTATGTTGCCAAGGAGGATTGGTAGATGTACCAGATATTTTAGTACCACTCGAGCTTTTAGAACTGTTTACATCACAAACTACAGCAGGACGTAATTTCAGACAGAATATACATTCATACAACCATGTATTCTCATTCACCTCAATGGGAGTGACATTTGACGAAAGTATGTCGGCATTCAATCAGGGTATCTACACTTTTAGAGCACACGGTGCAATATACCATAGAATTGGCTCTCTTTTACCAGAATACGGTAGTAGACCACGTTTCTTGCAAATGTTCATTACGATACAGAGCACGAAATGGAAAATAGGTTGAATGAGAGTCCAGGCCTCGCTCTACAGACACTTGAAAAAATCTCTACCTTACTGGATGCGGTAAATCCATTTGTCCAGACCTTACGGCAATTAGCAAGACACTCAGATCTCCACCAATGCAGACTTCTGATTAAAGAAAGACCTTCAATAGAGCGTCAATACTCCCTTCCAACAGCATCACAGGTTGCAGACATATTAGTTGACGCAGATGATTTTATTGAGGCAAATGATAGAGACATAATTGTAGAGACATATTCTGGAGAACTATTGCCGGTAAAAGAATATTCGGGGTTCTACGACCCTCTACAATATCCTCTGCTATTTCCACATGGCTCATATGGATGGCGTGGCGACGAACAATTGCATCGTGCAGAACGAACAAGCTGCTGTGACTACTATTCCTACCAACTACAGGTACTTCAACAGTTTCACTCAATTTAGCATGACATAATATTACAGGTGAATCTTTACTAAATTATAGTATCTACATATAGATTCGTGCAAACCAGAATTCCGTACTTCACTACGCAGGTCGTCTACTACAACAGTACATCGTCGATATGTACATAAAAGTTGAAACCCAGAAACTACGGTGGATTAGATCGCACCAAAGCGATGTCAGAGCCGAGTTATACCAAGGATTGCAGGATTGCTTGCAAAGCGGTGAAACTAACGCAGGTACTTACATTCACCATCGCTTTCTAAACATATATAACAAAAACAAGTTTACCTTCTTTCCGTAAGTGTTAATCTTACCTCATTACAGGTAATGTCGGTCGTAGGACAATTTTGCCGTCTTCTTTTATTGGAAGTCCAAGAGATATGTTCCAGAGATATCAAGACGCTATGGCAGTTGTACGAACTTTTGGAAGGCCGGACATTTTTTAACGATGACTTGCAATCCTTCGTGGCCAGAGATAACAAACGAGCTTTATCCAGGACAAACAGCGCAAGATCGACCTGATTTAATCTCAAGAATATTTCAAGAAAAATTGCAATGTCTAAAGGACGACATCTTCCATAAGGGCGTCCTGGGTAGAGTTGTGGCACACGTTCACGTGGTAGAATTTCAAAAAAGAGGTCTTCCACACGCACATATGTTATTTATTTTCAATGACCACGATAAGCTAAGTAGTCCTGATGATTACGACTGCGTTGTCAGAGCTGAAATTCCAATACAAACAGAAGAACCAGATTTACACAATGCAGTTCTTAGACATATGTTGCACGGGCCATGCGGACGTTTACGACCAAATGCGCAGTGCATGAAAAATAATGTATGCAAAAAAGGGTATCCAAAACCTTTCGTGGCAGCCAAAACACACGGTTTGGATTCATACCCACTCTACCGTCGTCGTGATGACAACAGAGAAATTACTCTTAGGAGAGATGGGGACTTTAGGCCTGACAATGGTTGGGTAGTTCCGTACAACCCATATCTTCTACTAAAATACGACTGGCACATCAATGTGGAAATTTGTAGCAGCATTAAGAGTATTAAATATTTGTACAAGTACGTGTACAAAGGTCCTGATTGGGTTGCATTCGAGGTGCGCCCGGGGCCGAACTATGACGAAGTAAGTAAATACGTCGACGGCCGTTAGATTTGTGCGCCTGAGGCATCGTGGAAGCTTTTCAAGTTCCATATGTACTCCGATTGTACATCTGCCAGATCTACAACAGGTCCAATTTCAAAGCAATCAATACATTTCCGATGTGCTAGCTAACGAACGGAATTCACGAACAATGCTGACAGAGTTCTTCGAGACATACAACAATGGATTAGAAACCGTTCATTACTTATATGTTGAGTTTGCAAAACATTATAGGTGGCTAACACCTGTGCGAAAATGGATAAGAAGAGTTCGGAATCGGACAGTAGTAGGACGTATGTACGCTGTATCGCCAACCGAGGGGGAGCGCTTCTATTTACGTCTTCTACTTAATCATATTCCAGCGCCGACATCGTTTAATTATCTATATACTGTTCATGGTGTTCGTTACACAACTTTTAAAGAAGCTGCTGAGAAACGAGATCTACACGAAGAAGACAATAGCATCAGACACTGCCTAGCGGAAGCCAGAAGTTTTACAATGCCATCAGCACTGCGAAGATTATTTGCCACAATTTTATTGTACTGCCAACCGACCGGGGTAAGGACCTTATGGGATGAAAACCATGTTGCGATGATCGAAGATTACGGTAGCACAAGCACTGTAAATAATGAATTCTTAATAAACAGATTACTGTGCGAGTTAAACATAATCTTTGAGCAATATAACAAAAGCACAAAAGATTTCGACTTGCCAAGATTGAGTGAGGGCATACAATATACGGAAGACCTACCAGGTTTAATTGATAGTGAACTATCAATTCCTATATCAAAAGTGGACCTAAATTCAACATCGCTACTAAATTATGGACAACAGATAGCGTTCAACACTATATGCACTTGCATAAGAGAAGGAAATTGAGGTATTTTCTTCGTTGATGACCCTGGTGGAACTGGTAAAACATTCCTCTATCGAACTATACTGGCAACTTTCCGCAACGAAGGGCGTATTATTATAGCAACTGCAACATCCGGAATAGCAGCAAATTTACTCACAGGCGGATGCACAGCTCACTCTAGGTTCAAAATACCGATAAAAACAGATAATGTATTAAACTGTGGCATCAGTAAACAATCTGATCTTCGAAAATTGATTGAACTTTCATCCGCAATCATTTGGGACGAGCCACCCATGGCCAACAGGAAAACATTCGAAATTTTAGACCGTACATTGCAAGATGTATTAGAAATAAACAAGCCTTTCGGTGGGAAGGTTCTTATCATGGGAGGAGATTTCAGGCAAGTAATGCCCGTTATTGTGAATGGAACGAGATTGGAAATAATTCGCTCAAGCATCGTTGAGTCTCACTTATGGGCAGGTGTCAAGTTACTTACATTAAAAGAAAATATGAGAGCACGCAATGACCTGGAATTTGCAGATTTCTTGCTAAGAGTCGGAAATGGGGTGGAGCCAACAATAGAAGACGACATGATTCGCCTTCTTGATTCAATTGTTATGTCTTGGGAAGTAGAGCAATCAATTAATGACTTAATAAATTTTGTTTTTCCCAGTATGCAAACTTACAATGTCAACAGTACTGATGCCGAGTATATGGCAACAAGAGCTCTAATCACTCCATTAAATGAAGATGTTAACAAGTTGAATGAAATATGCATGGAAATGTTCCCGTGGGATAGCACAACTTACTACTCTTTCGACTCAGTTTCGGATGATGATCATAACTTATATCTACCGGAATTTTTAAACTCTATTAGTCCAGGTAATCTACCAACACACAAGCTAACACTGAAGCGTGGCTGTCCAATTATGCTTCTCCGAAATATAGATCCCAAAATTGGATTGTGCAACGGCACACGGCTAATTTGTCGTAGATTTGGAAGAAATATCATTGAAGCAACTATATTGGTAGGCCATTTCAAGGGCCTCAGAGTGTTCATTCCACGCATACCGCTAAAAACTGCAGAAGATTACAAAATGTCATTCGAACTAATAAGGAAGCAATTTCCAGTCAGACTGAGTTTCGCATTAACAATTAACAAGTCTCAGGGGCAGACAATTGGAAATGTCGGAATTTATCTTCCAATCACGTCTTCAGTCATGGTCAGTTGTATGTTGCTTTATCAAGAGGGTTATCAGCCCAATCCACAAGAGTTTTGGTCAAAAACTGTGTTATTGAAGGTCATGCAGGTGTGTTCACGAAAAATGTGGTATTCAAGGAGATTTTTGAACGGGTCGACCCGACGACAACAATAAGGTATGACATCGACTCCAACCACGGAACTGTTTAGTTCATTCCATTACATGCAGTGAAAAAAAATTTCTACAATTTGTATGTTATAAAAAAAATTATTTGTTTTTCAGGTGATTAAAATTTAAAAGAAGAAGATTACTGAGAAAAGACAGGGACTGCAGAATTCGACTGAAGGACTATGCAAAGGCAAATAGGGGCAATGGCATGCAAATATAAACAAATGAATGTTGAAGAAAAAGGAGGGCGAAGTGACAATTGAAATAAACATGAGTCGATGTCTTATAATTGTTTAGTTGTTATCGTTTGATAAAACGAGTTTACAAAAAATTTAAGAAATGTTCTGAATTTCACACATTTATACATCTTTGTAATGTTTTACTTACAAATCTGAACTTTTAAAATACATGAAATTATCTCTTTTAAGTCAAGTGTCACCACCAAAACAAATGTCGTCGCCACAACAAATGTTACCCCATGATAAAAGTCGTCCCCACGACAAATGACGCCCCCATGATAATTGTCGCCCCCACGACAAAATGCCCCACCCACGACAAATGCCCCACCCATGACAAATGTCTCACCCACGACAAATGTCACACCACTGCACATGCAGTCCCCACAACAAATGCCGCACCTACGACACATGTCGCCCCTACGACAAATGACGTTCCCACGACATATGTCGTGGCCACAACATATGTCGCCCCCACGACATATGTCGCACCCACGACAAATGCCCGAAGCACGACATCAATGGTCTGGTACTGTGCCGCGTAGCCATCGGGCCGGAGGCCCGTGCCTGTCACTCGTATGTATATATATATATATATATATATATATATATATATATATATATATATATATATATATATATATATATATATATATGTATATATATATATGTATATCTATGTATCTATATGTATATCTATGTATATCTATGTATATATATGTATATATATGTATATCTATGTATGTATATATATCTATGTATGCATATATATATTTATGTATGTATATATATGTATGTATGTATATATATGTATGTATTTATATATATGTATGTATCTATTACTATTTTAAAAAGAAGTATCAGGGTCTGTCAATAAAATGAGTTCGAAAACAGACTAATTATATGGGTCATCAGATTTGACTGTTTTATTCCTGAACCGTTGGATCTGGGACTGCAAATAGCGGATTAGGTTTGCAAATAAAAAAAAGCCAAAAAACTTAACTTCTTCTCACTCCTCAAACCCGATCAGCAATTCGGCACCCCCCCCCCCAATTTCGGACTTCTCCGCCGGCGGCTTCTGACCGGAGACCCCCGGCGGGTTCGCCAGGATCCGGCGAACCTTTCGGCGGTATTCTGGTGGCGCTCCGGCGGTGGAGAAGTCCGAAATTGGAGTGATTTCTTTTATTATTTAAAAAAAATCAAAAAATTAATTAATAAATAAATCATATTAAAAATACATAAATATAATACATAAAATGTGTCACGACGTCGGGGCGGGCGGAACCCGCCGCCGCAGGCCGGGTACTGTCGCGCAGGGGGGGCGACGCCGGGGGCACTATCATCAGAGGGGCAGGCGGAGCCCCCCAGGGGGCGGGCGAATCCCGCCATTACCGGCCGGATACTGTGCCGCGTAGTTATCGGGCCGGAGGCCCATGCCTGTCACTCGTATCTATATATACATATATATATATATACATGTATATATATACATATATGTATATATATACATATATGTATATATATACATATATGTATATATATACATGTATAGATATATGTACATATATGTATATATATACATGTATATATATACATATATGTATATATATCTATACATGTATATATATACATATATGTATATATATCTATACATGTATATATACATATATATATGTATATATATATATATATGTGTGTGTGTGTGTGTGCATATACATATATGTATATATGTATATATATATATGTGTGTGTGTACATATATATATATATAGATATATATATATGTATATGTATATATATATGTATATATGTGTATATATATATATATGTATATGTATATATATATGTATATATGTGTATATATATATATATATATATATGTATATATATATATATATATATATCTATATATATACGTATATATTTATATATATATGGATATATTTATATATATATATGGATATATATGTATATATCTATATATTTATGCATATCTATATCTATATATATATATATATATGTATACTTATGTATATATATATATATATGTAGCCATGTATGTATATATATGTATATGTAGCCATGTATGTATATATATATATATATATATATATATATATATGTAGCCATGTATGTATGTATATATATGTAGTCATGTGTGTGTATATATATGTAGCCATGTGTGTGTATATATATATCTATATATGTGTGTGTGTATGTGTGTGTGTGTATATCTATTACTATTCTAAAAAAAAAGATGATGGTCTGCAATAACAATGAGTTCAAAAATAGGCTATTTATATGGGTCATCGGATTTGACTGTTTTATTCCTGAACCGTTGGATCTGGGACTGCAAATAGTGATTTAGGTCTGCAAATTAAAAAAAACCCAAAAAACAGCATCCTTCTCCCTCCTCAAACACGATCAACCAAATCGCCCCCCCCCCCTTTTTCACGGTCTCCTCCACCGCCGGCGGCGGAGCCGCCGCCGGCCTGACCGGCTGCCCCCGGCAAGTTCGCCTGCAGTCTGGGCCACCGCCGGCGGTGGCACCGCCGGAGCGCCGCCGGATCACCGCCGGCAGGTTCGCCTGCTCCCGGCGAACCTGCCGGGAGCATCCGGTCAGGCCGCCGGCGGCGGAGACCGTGAAGGGGGGGGGGGGGGGGGGGGGGATTTTTCTTTTTATATATATATATAAATTAAAATATTAATATATATAATACGAGTGACACGCCCGGTGATCGTGGTCGAGATCGACGATTGTTTTTCGTTCGACGATTTTAGTTGAGTTCGACGAATTCCGGTCGACGATAGGAGTCACGCCCGGTGTCACGGGCGTGACCATGGGCGTGATCGGGGCGTGTTCTCCGTTCGACGATTTTAGTTGAGTTCGACGA